>CAJHQP010000643.1:0-166805 GCA_905132765.1 Moricandia arvensis | reverse complement strand
AAGCCAAGCCTAAGCAAACAAACAGGACTGACCCAAAACAGCACCATCTGAAACAGAGATCTAAAGGGAAGATAACTTAAGATCTGTAGATCTGAAAAGCAAGCAAACCCCAAAAAATCTAAATTTGTTAAGAAACAAAGAGGAGAAGATGAGAGAAGTGAAATAGAACCCAAATACAAGAGGAAAGAGGGAAGAGACGAGTCACTCCGGTGGCGGCAAGGAGCGCCCACCACCGGAGTAAGCAAAAAGGAACGGCGAATGAAAAGCAGTTTCCAGGATGTTTGCTCTCTCTTTCTAAAGGTAGGATTATCTACATAAATTCTTTTATGAACAATAAAGACCAAAGATAAATGCAAATAATCTTTTAGTAAGTTAATTATTCTTATAATCAAACTAATACCAACATATTTTATAACCAAACCGAACTGCACCAAACCAAACCAAACCATAATAAAATGAACCGAACTAAATCTAAAACAAACCGAACTAAATCTAAAACAAACATAACCAAACTAAATCCAAACCAAACCCCAACCAAAGCTAATTTGGTTTTGATTGGGTTGAGTTTTATAAAACCCAAATTAACCAAAGCAAACCGAACCTAAGCCGAATCCGAAACTAAACCGATACGCCCTCCTCTCCTTCCAACAGCTTTTCACTATTTTCCCCTTTTTGGCTTGAGAATTTATGCTCTATGTACCTATAAAAAATCAAAATTAACTAACTACCACTTTCCTATTCAAAACACTCTTTACTTTTCCATAATCCCACATACCCCTATTATATCTATAAATCTATATTAGATTGCTTAAGGGGGGCATGTCCATTTTACCGGAACCGAAACCCAAACCGGAACGGACCCAGAAAAACTGGTTCAGGTCGGGTACGGGTGATGCCATTTTACCCATTGGGTCTTGTTGTGGAGGACCCCCGCGCGTTGGACCCGACTTGAACCCGAGACTTGATGGGTACCCAAAATACCCAAAACTTCTAATATATATTATATATAGATGGATGTTTATTATATTTTTGGCATTACATATTTTGTTTTAAGTTTTGTTTGGGTTTTCGGGTATAATTATGGATTTCTGATAAAAGTTTAGATTTTTAAAAATATAATTCGGGTAATCGGATAAAATTTTGGGTATACTTGTGTCTTCGGGCATATTTTGGATAATTTTTCAGGTATTTTCTTGTGTCTTCGGGTCAGATTTTGGATAAAATTTCAGGTATTTTTTGGGTATTGAATATTATTAGGTATTTTTTAGGTTTTCAGATATTTTTTCAGGTTTTGACTTTTTTGGTTCTTTGGTTTTGTTTCGGGTCCTAAATATCCAAACCGACCCAAAACCATTAGGAACAAAAAAGCGGATATTAACACTTCATAGACAACTAGACCCGAACCGATCCAGACCCAACATGACCCAAACCGAACCGACCAGGACCCGACATGACCCGCACCAACAAATTTTAATTATTTTGTTGGGTCCAAATATCTAAGACCCGAAGGACTGAGACCCGACAAGACCCGGACTCGACAAGACCAGATCCAAAACTGACCAATGACCCAAATTCCCAGGTCTAGCCTAAGATTCATTGTCAGATATTCTATACATACAAACACACACATATATTATACTCTTCGTTGAAAACAAATAGTCATTTGTTATCAATCAAACTGAAATCCATAAACAGTGCAAGACTAAGCTAAATTTGCATGAAAATAAATCAAGAACATAAGTTATGTCTAACGATTGCAAAGAAAATTATGTTCTCTTCTTCTTCTCAATCCTCAAGGTTCATCAGCTCCTCCAACATCCCCTCTCCAACGCAAAGCTGAAAGTTTGAGCTCCAAATGTGTTTCTTCGTCTTAATTTATGGTGAATCCACCACACCTTCAGTAGACGCTCTTCTTCAAAGGTCAACTCTTATCTTTCCATCTCCCTCTTTGTTTCCCAATGGTCCAAAAGATTTTCATCTCTTCATTCTTTGATGTTGTTATAGATAGTCTGATTTCTCCATGCAACACCCTATCCTCACCAGGGAGATTAAGTAACAATGAGATCGAAGTAAAATCTCTCTTATCTAGTCTAAAGATGCTCAGATTCATAAGAAATCAACCCAAAACGATGAGCCAATATGAGTATAGTTAGGTTTGTGAACTGATATATGGCTAGTTAGCTGTTAGAAAACTAGGGAGGATGCTAAAGGTATGATGGTACAAAATAGTCACCATTAGTTGTTACAATTTTGGTTAGTTGTTACCAAACATGTTCCCACTTTTAAAAGAGTTAAAAATAATTGTCGCTGATTGATATAGTTTTATGTTACATGCTACAAATTAGGTTATCATTCACTGATAAAATTTTAGTTATGAAGATGCATATAATATATCTAACAACGACAAACAAAGCATATTAGTTTCAAATAATGAAATGTGTTACCATTAAGATGTAGCGTTAGACTTAAGTTTTGAAGCCTCGACGCGTGTATCGCAATAACGAGCTTCAAACGATGTTAGATTCTATTGCGTACACGAAAGCATGTGTTAAATTTTTGAACTGATATATCCAAGAGAAAGAACAAAGAAAGGGTATGGGTGGACCAAATCACGGCTATGCAAGCATTTCAAGGCTTGAATTACCGTTCATGAGTGATGTTAAGATCATATTGGCTTTTCATGAGATTTATTTGTTTAATCCAACAAACGTAAATCATTAGAACAACATGAAGGCATAGCAAAGACATTGGAATTCGTAGGATTTTCTATTTAGTTATATTTTAGACGTAATCTTTTATTATTTATCGTTCTTACATGTGAGTCACTTCAAAAACATTCAAGAACACTTATCTTAGCAACTACTGGAACGCTTATTACACTTTTTTGCCAACATGATATCCATTAGAACAGCCTAAATGAGCAACATTACAATGGTCGGGTTTTTGAAATATTGTGACCCAAATAAAATAAGATTACAACATTAAGCCCAAAAGTATGAATCAACATCAATGATACACGTGTTTAGGTTTTGGCTTCGAGTGGCATGTAAAGGACACACGGCTTCCATGTGTAAAATGAAATAGCCGGCACCGCTCCGCCACTGATCCACCGTTGCAGCACTCCTCCGCTTTGATGTACCTTCATGTTGATCCATACATAGATTTAGAGCCCCAAAACGCTTATTACACACTATGAAATGTTAACCAAAAAATATATTATTTGACATATTGTATATTAGTCACCATATGCTCAGAAGAACAATCCTCATCAAAACACACACTCTAAAGACTAAGCCATCTAATAACTGATGAGATAAACTACAAAACCTTTAACCATGCCATATATTATTTCATCTATATTCCTTTTTTGACCTTAAATCATATACATTTTAACATGATCGTATATTGCCATATATTGTTGACACTATTAGTGTTATATATAGCATAATGTTAGATGATCTATTGAATGTTGGTGACTAAATTGATTTGTAGACGATAATAACATGAAGTAAGTAATGTGGTATAAATGTTCTTTATATTGTTATATTTACATGATCGTATGTATGATTAATGGAAGAATGATATTGTAACAGTCCAGTTTTTGGTACGTGAAAAGGTTTAAAATAATTGATTTGACTACATATGTCATCAAAGTGTGCTTAATTTTTCGGGCACACATCCAAAGAAAACTCCAAAGTTAAGTGTGCTTAAACTAGAGTAGCCAAAGCTTGGGTGATCTACCGGAAAGTGATTTATGATATCATGTGAGTGAGGCTAAAGTACGTGAAAAGGTCATGTGGTGATTGTGTGGACAGTAAATAAGACTACCGAGCCTCCAAAAATTAATGCACCGCCCATCGCACATAATTGAGCCACGGGCCGAGTTAGCAGGTGTGGGAGGCCCATTAGCCATGGGGGGGGGTCGGTTGGGGCATTAAAAATGGTATCATAGCCAAACCTAGACAAGTGTAGGGCACACACTAACATGCGTAACGATCTTGGGGCGCAACAAGGACATTGCAGTCTATGAGAGGAGGTGAATTGTAACATCCTGGTTTTTGGTATATGGAAAGGCCTAAAAAAATTTATTTAGCTATCTATGTCACCAAAGTGTGCTTAATTTTTTGGGCACACATCAAGAGAGAAACTCTAGAGTTAAGCGTGTTTGAGCTGGAGTAGTCAAGGGATGGGTGACTTATCGGGAAGTAATTCACAATATCGTGTGAGTGAGGCTAAAACACGTGGAAAGGTCATGTGGTGATTGTAAAGATAATAAACAATACTCCGGAACCTCCAATGCATCGTCCATCGCTCGAAATGAAGGCCACATGCCGAATGAGTAGACATGGGAAGCCTATTATCAATGGGCGGTCGGGCATTACAAATATACTCTCTGGCGAGTGATATATTTTATGGTTAACATTTTATGGTGTCTAGTAAGTGTTATATTACTCACTAAGATATGTGTTAGCACTCATATTTTTTGTAAGTAAATTACATGTACATGGGATAATAAATACGCAATGCGTCTAGTATATAACTTAATATATAATAAAACAAATATATGACTAACTATAGTGGATGTTACTGATAATGTTATATATATATAATTTTATTGAGTAAAATATGACCCATACACAATCCAAACCGAGTTAACTATTCAGAGCAATATAAGATAAGTTGAATGTTAGATAACTTTTTTTATTATCTTCCCTTTAGTTTAATTTAATCACATATATTTTCACGTTGATAATATATTTAACAGAGAAAAAATTGTGTAATTATGATTTATATATGTGCAAACCTATATTATACAGTCACCTATCATATCTTCTGAAATATATGACAAATCTAATCTAAATATTTTGATGCAATGTATGCATGTGAGGGAAAAGGTAAACTCATACGTTTATATATATATATATATATATCTACTTCGATTTTTATTTATGTATTTGCACTCTATATACAAAATCTTTCCTATAATTAGGTCAATAACGGATGCACTATTCAACTTTCTAAATGCCATCACAACCCCTACACCTACACCTTCATCTATCAACGATAGCTTGAAAAATAGATATGGAAAGTTTCGCTGTCGATTTCTGCATAAAAATAGGTCATAATTTTACCTAGGGAGACAAGATACATAAGTTATTACAGTGTCGTAATTATTTAATTACATAAATTGTTCTAATGTGAAACTTGAATAATAAGAGCCAATTAGCCATCTGCCTCTAATTCAAGCTCTAATTAGTCACTTACCCCTAAAGTGACAAATGGGGGTTAAGACATACTTTTTTGTTCAGTTTTGGACGAAAATGCCCTTTTCCAACTGACATATTTTTCTGTTGGTTGTAGAGAAGTCAGAGGCCTATTGCAAAGGAATCTAGGACCTACTTCATTTTTCCACATGTTTGCTAGATTTTTTGAAATGCTAAAAATATTATCAAATAATAATAATTTAGAAAATATAATATAAAATATTTTAATAGATAAAATAACATTATAATTTGGTACTTGATATGCTTGAAAACATATATTACAATTGACTGCAAGATCTCAATATGTCTTTGAAATCTACAATTTGTTATAAATTTGATATTAGCGTTATGTTAATTGTTAGCGGTTAACTTATTTGTTAGCTGATAAATGTTTGGTTAACATATACATTATTTGATAGATGGTTTGTTGAATGATTGATATATTTTTTAGCATATGCTCTCTTATATGATACTTGATACAATAGTATATCAAAACATGTAATAAGTTAAAATAGTCATACACATTGATAAACCATTTAACAAACACCGTATAAACTCACAAAACCTTTGTATCAACTTTATTGCCAGCTTGTTAACTAAGTATCATACCATGTACAAGCTAACAAACCATTAATCAAACATCTACAATATTTATTAACATGTAAAAGTTCTGTAAACACGTCTGGTGAATGTATTGTTAACGGCTAGCATCTCTATTAACACCTACATAATTTATTAACAGCTAACACCTCAAATAACATCTCTGGTACATGTATTTGTTAACAGCTACCAAATATGTTAGCATTGGTTTGGATTGATAACATGTTAGAAAGAATAAATAATTTGTATATGAACATTTTCGAATCCAACTTGGTAAAAATCATTTCATATTGTCAGATGTAGAAAAAATTAAGAAAATACCAGTGCAAGAAAGATTCAAAATTAATGGCCGTGAAAGATTTGCCTTCACTTTAACATGAAAGTTTTCTCGTTTTTCATCATCACAAGCTTCTCTTCAAATCCATATTTGTAAATGGGAGGAGAATTAATATGTACAAGATGAGATGAAAGAGAGTTATAAAATAAATAAGAAAAGGAGAAGAAAAGAGAAGAGAAGAAGAGCAGGTGGGTTGTGGGTTGACAATAGACTAGCTGATACAGCTATGAAAGAAACATGTAGGGTTAAAATGGAAAATAATAAGTGGTTTAAGAGATAAAGGCAGTTGGCTAATTACGGTCACCATTTATAGCGTCATCCTAACCATATAGCTTGTTCAATCTCCCAAAATGTTAGAATGTTAGTTACTACTATTTAAAATAAATAAGTTTTAGCGAGTGTATAAGATTTTACCTAAATGAATATATGTTTTTTGCTTTTTGTTTGTTTGTTTTGGAACTTGTTTATCTTCAAAGCCGTTCGTTACTTTTTCCCACTTAAAATAAGAGAATATTCTATAAAAATACATGGACAAATTTTGCTAAGTTCTAATACCTAAATAGTTTAGCTACCAGTTTAATATTCTAACAAATTATTTTGTTCACGTTAATACACAAACTTTTGAAGGGTGTTTTTCAGAAAATAACCTACAGTTTCAAGTCAAACCTAAAACTAACTTTTTGTCAACACTATTTAGCCTTTATTTTCTATGCTCTCCCTTTTTGTCATTTTTCTAAACACAAATTTCATATTTTCGTGATTAATAATCGTCAAAGTTGCTTCTTTTTGCTCATATTAGAGTTTGGACGGCGGAAGAGGCTGGAAACGAGTTTACACTAGAAAAATGTAAAATTTTACATGATTTTCATCACTTTCAGATTTGTATCGCGATAGTAGATTGTTTTGTATGTCTACGCATATGTGTAGAATTACGATGCAATCTACTTGTCAATACACATGTTACTTTTACAATTGACCAAAATATATTGTTTGTAGACTTCAATAAAATTTACCTTTGAAAACAAAAAAAAATGTGGTTGACTTAAGAAGAAGCCTACATAAAAGAGTTTAGTTTTGTATTGACCAAACTTTTGACTTTTCATAGTAGACTTCAACAGAAGTATGCATTAAGCAGATTTTGCGGGAAGTCTGGAAAAAGGTCAGTTTTGCATTTCACCACACTTTAGCTTTTTGAATATGTTAGTTTTGTGTTTGACTAAAATGTTAAAAGATTGACCAAAAATTAATTAAAGCGTAGCCTTCTTATGCAGTCTACTAATCTTAAAAAAAAAATAGAATGCGTATAAAGTATACTATTTTATTTTGGTTAAACACAAAACTAACCGTCGGATTTGAGAGTAGACTTCATATAAAATCTTCACATTCGTAGATGTCTATTGAAATCTATTCGTAGAAAGTTAATGTTGGTCAATCGCAAAACTAAACTCTTGAAAAAATGTAGACTAAAAGAAAATCTACTTTTGAAAGTCAAATATTGGGTGAATTCGGATCAATTGCAAAACTAACATTTTTGAAAGTGTAGAATGAAAAGGAAGTCTACTTGTATAAAGTCATAAAAAAAAATTCAAATACAGAAAATAATCCTTGAACTTTTTAATTGCAAAAACTAACTCAATGTGCAGATGTATATAACAGTCTACAAACGTAGACTGAAAAACAAATCTACTATTTTGCAGACCTCACATAGAGTTTACATAAAAATTCTAATAAAAGCGGATTTGCGTATTATTCATTAAGGCTTTTCACAAGTTTATTATTTCACAATGTGTGTTAGTGAATTTTAATGGTCTTGAATGAATTTCAAAAGTTAATATGTTATAGCTATGGACTATCAAATTTTTGGTTTAACTATGTTGTTAACTAATAATTGTAGACTTTCGTGATAGTCTACAAATATAGACTACAGTTGAAGTTTACGTCAAAAATTCTACTAAAAGTGTATTTGAGTATTATTCATCATATTTTTTTCTTCACGATTTTATTGTTTCATAGTGTGTGTTAGTGAATCCTAATGATCTTAAATGAATTTAAAAAGTTAATATGTTATAGCTATTAAACTATATTTTTTATTTGTCTATGTTGTTAACTAATAAGTGTAGACTTTCGTGACAGTCTACAAATATAGATTGCAGTTGAATTCTACCTCAAAAATTCTACTAAAAGTGCATTTGTGTATAATCAGGCATCATCTTATACAAGGTTACACTTGTATATCCCTAGAGCTAAACAAATCAAGGAGCTATCATCATTATTGCGTGAAGAAACCACCCAACAAACAAGAGCAGAACACCTTGTTTCCATCACATCCTTCGACAAACCATAATCTTCAAGTGATTCGGACGTGTACACCTATCCAAGGTCGTATCAAGTGGTATCAGAGCAACTTGGGGTTTAGGGTTTGTGTTTCTGGCTCCATCACATCCATCTCATCTTTCCTATCTATCTAGATTTCTGGTCAGGTCGGGCTAGCCTTCAAAAAAAGAAAAAAACAAAGAAAAGAATAAGAACAAAGGACAAGGCTGAGGAGAAATCCAGTCGACCGAGGAGAAATCTGGCCAGGCTTGTTAAGGCGAGCTCACACCAAAAAATCTTGCAATCTATCTATCTAGTTCACGTAAGGGGTTAGGGTTTTCCAGATCTTAGGTGATTGGGAATCTTGCTCACTGTCGAACCATAGAAGGGAAGGTTGTTGAGGAGTCCAAAGAGTCCAGAAAAGAGAGAGCTTTCTTTTGTTTCAACGCTTCAATTGCTTTGTATTTTTGTTTTGTTTTTGTGTTGGTTTTAATGTAAGCATAATGGGTTTATGACCCTTATTTCGAATCTTGGAAAACGATGAGGTTATGACAAGTTATCGGTCCTGTCTTCCTCTCATAAGCCTCAAGCTTGTCTTCATCTTGTATGAACTTTATCAGGAGCCTAAGTGCTCTCTTAAGGGCTTTGGCTTTAAATCTTGTGAATGGTCCACCTAAATAAACGAGTGGGTCTTCATTTGGACCATACACATCTTGTTGGGCCAACAAAAGCCTCTCTTGTCCATCTTCTAATTGAGCCTGTTCGAGATGGATAAGCTTTCGACCATCTTCATCTCCATGTCCAAAAGGTCGGACATTTTGATCTCCAACTTCTTGATCCAGTTTAGACACACCTGATCCATTTATTTTTTATCCTTTGGGTCGATCATTTCCATTTCCCGACCAGGGATCATTTCCAACGTCTTAGTGTTGAACAGAGCCATTTCCCGACGACTCGTCCTTGCCCGATCTATGCGTTGATGGTTCATCCATGTTTGTAGCTGCTGGTTCATTTGAGCTTTGCTCCAACTCGTCATCCTGTTCAGAATGCTCTGAGGTTAAGTCTGATCCTAAACTGGCCTGATCAATCTAACATGCCTATTTTTTTCAAGATCAGTTTTACGCTTGTTTACATAACATACTAGTTTAAATATAATATCATCACACGCAATTTAACATGCAAATTCATAAGAGCACAATAAAGTTCTTCGATCCTTGAAAACTACCTCGTAGAACGAAGAACAAACTTTCCATAGACAATTTTCTTAACACATAATCTCCATCCTAGCGAACCAACTATAATATAAATATCGATTATTAAGATGCCATAAATCAAGTCCCACTTTAATTGAATCTCTAAGATTTGAAGATTATGATTCTTCTAACGTTTTCGACGAAGAACTCTAATTTTTTCTCACCTTGGTTGAATCTCTAGGATTCAAAGAATTTAAACTTGCTGAACGAGTTGGTACGCTTTACACTTAGGATTTAGGTTAGGATTTTTGGTTTAGGCTTTAGTTTTAGTTTTAGTTTTAAGGTTTAGGGTTTAAGGTTTAAGCATTTTGGGTAAGGGTTTAAGGTATATGGTTTAGGGTTTAGCTAAGGACTTAAAAGTTTAGAGTTTGAGCATTTCTGTTTAGAGTTGTGTGGTTTAAGTAAATGAACAGCCATAGTAGGTGAGAGGAGTGACCTTCTGCTCCGAAACTAACGCGGCCGGAGCAAAATGAGCCGGCCATTGTTCAGAAAAGTCACCAACGAGGCCGCCCGCCTCATACGGCAGAAAGCAGCGGCGGAAGACTCTCTTGGTAAAAGCAGCCTTGCTCTTTTGAACCTTAGGCGACTACAATCGGGAAAGCAAACTCCTTCCTCGTCTGTTGGTTTCGTGGGATGGTATCTTGGTATGGTGAAATCACGCCCAGTTTTCACTAAAAGCGTCACTTCTTCCCTTATTTACATTGCCGCCGATTGGTCTTCTCAGGTTCTTACCTTTTTGTTTTGCTTCGAATTTTGGTTTCAATGTCATCCTTTGCGTTGAAACATTGCAATTTACTGTAAGATGGTATTCCTTTCCGAGTATGTTTCTAGTCTTCATCTTCTCGAAATAGATGAAATATTGTGTGTGTTTGTTTAGGAATAAAGTTCTGTTTTTTTTTTTTATTGGAGTAATATGTCTCTGAAAGTGAAACACAAAAGAATTGTCAGTAATTAAACTTTTTGAAATGCTGATTTAATTTTAGATGCTTCTTGTATTGTGTTTTGTGAATCCCTACATTCTGTGAGAACTGAGGACTCGCTTGGTCTTTGATCGTTTTATCAGACTATTGCCAAAAAATCAGAAGACTCTTATGACTTAGTGAGAACAGCAAGGATGGGAGGATATGGTCTATGTGTTTTGGGTCCAACACTTCACTGTTGGTTCAATTTTATGTCAAGACTCTTACCCAGACAGGATGTCATCACAACCTTTAAGAAAATGGCCATGGGAAATATAATCTACGGGCCTATTATGATGGTGACTTTCTTCTCATTGAATGCATTACTACAGGGTAAGCTTCTTCTTCTGTATATTCAGATTGATTGGTTATTTCCATTACTAGAGGGTCCTTGATGTCATGTTTGTATCTCAGATTCCATAGAAATCAGTGAATAGAGAGTTCCAGTTTATCTTCAGTAGTTTGAATACAGAACTAAACCATGTCCTAAGCATTTTTTTTAACTTTCTGTTTGTTTGTTTGTTTGTTTATTCAGGGGAAGGCGGTTCTGATATAGTTGCCAGATTGAAAAGGGACTTTCTCCCTGCTATGCGAAACTGTGTCATGTATTGGCCTATATGTGATTTTATAACATTCAAGTTCTTTCCCGTTCATTTACAGGTAAAGATACCCCCACTTCTTCTTTAGACAGAACTCAGAAGACAAATGGCTCTACTCTGGCTGCTTATCTTTAGGACAAAATCGAAAAGATTGGTTTCTCACTCAATTTGCTCTTGTTTTTCTTTATCTTGCAGCCTCTTGTAAGCAACGCGTTTTCGTATGTGTGGACAATCTACA
The DNA here is from genome assembly GCA_905132765.1 of Moricandia arvensis. Lineage (NCBI taxonomy): Eukaryota > Viridiplantae > Streptophyta > Magnoliopsida > Brassicales > Brassicaceae > Moricandia > Moricandia arvensis. The sequence goes on along the minus strand of CAJHQP010000643.1, from coordinate 155,242 downwards.
TGACTTACATGGGAAACCGTAAGAAACCAGACGCAATTTCAAGCTGAAATCTTGTACAAAGACATGTTTTCACGAAGCTATGAGTTTTGGTTCCTCTTATTTGCCTGAATTATGTTTCTCCTTCAATGAAATGTGACTTCCTGCAAATAAGACTTGGATGTTAAAAGTTTCTTCTGCTTTCATGGAAAAATTTGTTACATTGAGAGACACAAGGAGAAAGAAATACAGAAAAGGAAAGTAAAGATATCTTCTAAACAAATGGTGATTTTAACTATATAAACTATTCAGAACTTGTACAACCCGAGGCCTCTTTGTTCCCCCCTTCAAAGCTTCTCCAAGAATACTCTACTGGCACTTCCATTCAAAGAATCGATCAATCAAATATCATAAACAGTTTCAATCGCTAAATAATGGCTGTTTTTTTCTACAACTTCACTCCTCCGAAGCACGAGAACAGACTTTCTCTAGATGTATAGGCCAATCCTCTCCAAGAACCCTTGGATTCAACTCCATTGCAACACGTAAATCCGACATTGAAACTCGTTTTTGTTGGACCAAACTCAAACAAGGCTTTACCAGCCTTGTAATAAATGCATCCAACCCACTATTCAAAGCATTAGCAGAGTTCACTGACAACGTTATCCCTTCCATCTCCAGTTTCTTCTCTAGCCTAGTCTTCAAGGTCACTGAATCTGGAAGCTCGCCGCTATTTTGACAAGTCTCACCCTTTCTGCAAAAAGACTTTCTAGCTCCGGTTATATAAACACCGAGCGGTGCGGTTAACAGACTTCTTCTGCTCTGTATGCTTTGTTCAACCTCTTCTCCTTCTTCCATTGGAAGTCTCTGTACCTTCGACAAGGACTCATCATTAGTTGTTGTGATGCTTTGAGGCTTCCCAAGTGGACCAAGCGGACTCGGCCTGTCTCTAAATTTCCTTGACCTGCATTTTCGAGGCGAGGAAGGAGGGAATGCTGTATCACCGTAAAGATATTTCTTGAGATATCTTCTTGGTGGTGGAGGAGATTTAGCAACGGTTGCGTTGTTGAGAATCGAACGTAGTAAACGGTTGTGAAGAGGGACGTGTTCTCTACCGATGGTCTTGACACAAAGCTTATCGAACTCAGACTTGCTTATCCTCGAGGTGAGGAACTTACCAAGCTGGTCGAAGTAACTATTAGCTCTCGAGTGTCCGATTTTCTGGTAAATGAGAGATTTGACCTCAAGGGTATTGGATCTGGAAGAACATTGATCTGATTCCAACCCCATCTTCTTCAACACCTGAAACAATATTCAAGCATAGATTTTTAGAAAATTCATCAAGAATCAGATTCTGTGAGCGTAATCGACTGAAATCGAGAGGATCTGAGAGTTGAAAGCGTGAAGCTTTTCTCCAAGAAAGAGATAGAATCAATCAAAATTGAGAAGACAGACAGGAAGAGTAAGGATAATGATCGGAGATTGATGGAGATTAGCGTTGAGTACGAACCAGTAGAAGCGAATGATTCTTGCAGAACTACTTCTTCTCTTTGTGCCCTAGAGCGATTTTTGTTTTTTCTTTGTTATTTTTATCGAGTTCGCTTCTTTTTTTTGTTCTTTTTTTTATAATGTGGGTTCGTTCGTGCGTGAAATTGATTAGACCAAACCGAGGCTTTAAAGTTAAAAGTCTTCTTCTTCTTCTTTTTTAGGGAAGACGACTTATTTCCACACCAGAACTATGATATAGTAATAAATGTACACAAACTTTCAACCTCAGCCTAATTGCACACAGTCAAAGTTTAATAACTTACTTCCACACACGATGAAAGTTCGAAACCCGTTTCCCCCTAAACTTTGAAGGACGAACCAATACCAACAAATAGCGGTTTAAATTTGGTTAGTGTTCTATATTTTTTAATTTAACCAATGTTTAACCTAATTAAACCAAATACAAACCGGTTATTATTCGATTAGAAAATATAAACCGGATTAAACCGGTTTATCTCTCTCTCTCTCCTTTACGTTATCTTCTTCTTCTTTTTTCTTGAATTTCTCTTTCCCCAAATCGCAGAGAGAGAGAGAGAGTTGCAGAGGGAGAGAGAGACGATGAGGAGAAATAGAGGGAGACACAGTTCCAGGACGAGAACGGAGAGAGAGAGAGAGAGAGAGAGAGAGAGAGAGAGAGAGAGAGAGAGAGGATAAGGAACATTGAGAGATGATGAGGAACATAGATAGAGAGAGAGAGATGAGACGCAGAGAGAGAGAGATAGAGAGAGAGACAAAGAACATAGGAGAGAGAGAGAGAGAGAGAGAGAGAGAGAAAGAAACGATCATAAAGAGAGTGAAGAAGATAGAAGAGATTGCAGAGGAGAGAGATAAAGGGAAACGGGTCGGGTTTTACAAGGGTCCGGTTCGGATTTAATTGAATCCCTAATTGGATCTTCGTTTGGGTTTACTATCGGTTAATGTAGTAAACCATTAAAACCAAGCTTAATCTTGGTATGTGTGGAAACGGGTTTCGAAATTTCATCGTGTGTGGAAATAGGTTGTTAAACTTCGATTGTGTGCAATTAGGGTGAGGTTGAAAGTTTGTGTACATTTATTACTATATCATAGTTCTGGTGTGGAAATAGGTCGTCTTCCCTCTTTTTTATTGACTTATGAACAAGTTTAGTTTTTTTGGACAAAACAAAATTATGGGACTCTCTTTTCCCTCTCTAACATCTTTTAGTAAGAGAGAGAGTAAACTTTCGCGTTAGCTTTGCCGATTATTTTCCCAGCGATATGCATCTCGTTTCTCGTCATTTGGCTCTCGTACATAGTAATCTTTTCGACATTGTATAACCGCCTTTTCGCTATGGCGACACACATTCATCTCCGGTGTGGTCGGCTGGCTTTTGCTTCGGTATCACCTCCTTGGATATTGACAACAGCTTTTCTCCAGACGTTTTTAGATTTATTTTTATTTTCTTTTAATCTTCGTTTTTGTGTTTATTTCCAATATCAATAGAACGTCGAACATTTCAAATCCAATCCTTTCATCCCTACCCTTGGATAGGGTAGTATCATCTTCAAACTTATCCATATCACTAAAGAGGTTTGGTTTGATTATGAAGGATGATCATATTTGTTTAGTTTCAGTTGCATGTGATTAAAGATCTTCTTTGAACTGATTCACGGTTGGTTTAATTCACTGACTTTGGTGTTCTGTGATGGTTGCTTGGTTTTGAGTGTTTTCTTCATCGTTTTATCTTCCAGTGATGGCAGAGATCTGTAGTGGTTCTTCTTTGCCAGTGAAGGAAGAAAACTGATTCAGATTTCAACGCGTCTCTTCTAACTACTTGCCTTTGCACACATGGAGAGTGATGGATCCCTTATTGTTCTTTCTTTCTTAATGGGTTTGCCCTTGTATGGGACTTGTTGTTTTAGTTTGGATTTTCTTAAACCTCGTTTGTACAATATTGGATCTTGTTAAGTCTAATAAAACATAAGATAATAGAAAACAAGTTTAAAATACCAGAATTACGTAAACAAATAATTATTTAAAGTAAATGTGCGGCCTTCTAAAGATAACTAAAAAACACGTGAATATCTATGTTTTTCTTTTGAGATGTTAAATTTATTTATCAACAAAAGAAAAAAATGTTTACGATACTAATAATTTGGGAAGATTACAAAACTTGGAGGGTCGGACTTGGGACAAAAGAATTTCCCTTGGAGATGATCCTAGACGTTTCTCTCCAGCTACTCAATCATCATGTTGCTGTAGAGGGTCCGGTTCCTCAAACGTAAAGATGTCACCATGTTTCGCACAGTCTTATCCATTGTTCGTATGAGTTTTAAAGTCGTACAATATGTGTTATTGTGTTTCATGTTGTCTCATTCACACCAAACTCCATGGATCAAAGTCTTGGACATTTTGCCTATATGACAGTCAAACCAACTATGTTTCCTTCCATGTTTTAACCAAATTAACTTTGTATCATATAGACAATATGGACAAGATAAACGATCATGAGTCATCCAACATGACATCATGCCATAAACTGGAAATTCGTTTATTGTCCACAATAATGCGATGTGCATCGTGAATTTTTCCTTCTTCGAGATATTATATGCTTCTATCACGTCACTACACAAACTTTTTAATTCTTTAATTAACAGTTGTAGATAGATATCAATGCTCTTCTTTGGTTGTCTTGGCCCGGGAACTAGTATTGGTAAAAAGAAATATTTTCTTTTCATACAACTATCGGGTGGCAAGTTATACAGAGTTACGATTACAGGCCAAATCGAGTGGACTTTCCACAGAGAAATTAGGATATACATTGTTAAAATGCTTCCACACTACTCCATTAGAAGGATGATGCATTTTTCCTTCTAGAGAAAAATGTTCTGCGTGCCATCGCATTTCTACTGCAGTCGCCTCAAGTTGGTACAAACGCTTCAAACGTTCCGTAATAGGTATGTAAAAAATCATTTGTTTGGGACGTTCCTTCTTTTTCCATTCTTCTGGTGGTATCTATCTTTCCCACAAAACCGAGAAACAAACAAATATTGATCTTCCTTCCAAAAGAGCATGCAGTTATCCTCAAAAACATCAATTTTAACAACAGGAAGACCAAGCGTCCGTGCAGAGCCGGCCCTCAACCAAAGCAAAAGAAGCAATGGCTTCCGGCCTCTAGTTAAACATAACAAAAAGCGGCCACAAGTTTCAAAATATCCCTTTAGTGTAGTGGTAGAACAGTCCATGTACATGTACTTTAAACCAGGGTTCGACTATCAATCGATCCAGACACAGCGTCCTTTCGATGTTCATTAAACCACTCGGAAAATTGTTTGATGATTATATCTAACATTGGTATCAAGGCATACCTCCTTGCGTCCTTAAACGTGTTGTTCGTTGACTCCACACTATTGCTAGTGTCCAAGTTGTATCTATCACCTGAAAAAAAAAACCTAGCCCATGTCTCTTTCTCACAATGCTCTTCCACATACTTGTACGCTGAAGGATATCTTACTTTTAAAGCTGCATAAGCAGAGTTGAACTCAACCACCGTGTAACATTTAGCCAATTCCATAAATTTCCATGTGACTAGGACTTTGTTGGTGTTACAAGCATTTCCTCTCATATTCTAGGCCATATGCCATATACAATGGCCATGGTGAGCTTGTGGAAACACATTAGCTACCGCTGTGATGAGGCTCTGGTTTCTATCGCTCATAAAAACTAATTCAGAAGAGTCTGGTATAACATTTTTGAGCATCTCGAAAAACCAAGTCCAACTAGCATTATTCTCACTGTCGAGTACACCAAACGCAAGGGGATAATGGTGACGATTATGATCTTGAACTTTGGCAAAAACTAGTACACCCCCATATCCGTTCTTCAAAAATGTGGCATCCTCAACTGTCACTTTCCTCATGACCGCAAATCCTTCAATGCAAGCTCCCAAAGCTATGAAGAGGTACTTGAACTTATTTGCCTCATCCAACTTCACACATGTTGTTGTTCCGGGATTGACCTGATCTAACATGTACAATAGCTATGCAACAACTTGTAACTGTCTTCCGAATTACCATGCAAATGAGAAATAACTAGATTTTTTCCTCTCAAGATTGTGGAATATGATACCGTTACACCAAGTCTTAACTTTAGAAAACTTATGATATCTCTCGGAACTGGAGTTCTCACTTTTCCAGGATATTCCTCATTCAAAAAAGAAGCAACTAATTCCGCTGAGCCTTTCCTCTTGTTGTTGTTGCTTTTACTTTGACTAGTTCGAGAGCATGTATGCACACCCATGTACCTCCTAACTGAAAACATTTCGGTATGTGGAATCTTTGCAGCTCGCAAACCTCATTTACAACTTCCTTCATAACATTTTACCACCAATCGTTTACGATCCGACTTTTTGGTAATATAACGAAAGCATTTACTAAATGCGGCTCTATCAACCATCTCTTGAATTGCTTTCTTACTTGGAAATTCCTGAAGCTTTCTAAGACCCAAACCGTCTTCTCATTCCTCTATGACCTAACTAGATTTTTCTACAGGTGGCTTCTCAATATACATATATGCAAAATCAGTGTCCATATCAGCAACAGTATCCGTCGCACTTGCAGTGTCTGTCTCTGCTGCGGTGTCTATCTCAGCTGCAGTGTATGTATCCATACAATCATCTCTTGTCTTACCATCATCATTCTCTGCCTCTATCACATCCTTCTGTTGATATGCTTGCCCGTCTCATACATACAGAGTTATGACTTTAGGTCCGATTTCATCATCAATTCCCTCCAACACTTGGTAGTTCATACCAGACGAACTTAGGCCCACTCTCGACAGCTTATCTAATTCCTCTGATATACTCGTCTCCTCCACAAACAAAAGATTTCTACAGTTCTCTTTATCAATGGTCGTTAGGTAGATAAACAAATCCTCATCATCACAATATTTTGCTCTTCCTCACATCCAACCACAATAGGCATATACCTCAATGACAATTTAAATTTACTTTCATCCATTGCAAGCTTTTTGTATATTCTTTCTTTTATCATTGCCAAACTTATATCCTTCAGTGTTGTCTTTAATGTTACACTATAAATGTGCCCTTTGAATTTAAAATGTATGCTCACGTGTTTCGCCATTGTATCATACAAAAAGCAACATAATAAAGTTTTAATTATATTAGTTGTTCTTCGTTTTATCAAGTTATCTACAGCTATACCAAGTTTAAGCTAGTAGACTATAACTATCATTTATACTAGTTATACCAAGTTATATTTCAACAAGAACCCAAATTAAGGTTTAGTAAAATTGGATTGAGATCTTGGTGGGAATCTACTCACAACTGAGACAATTCACCCCCATACATTCAACCACATGCTTGCATTGGATATCAATTTCATATACAAATCAACCAAACAAACCCAGAACTAATCGCGTTTCAACAAATTCATTTACTTACAAACACTGTATCTGCCTCAATTTCTATCCAATGTAGTGAGACTCGCGGAGGAGAGAAGAACTAACCTGCATCTCGACATGTCCCGTAGGACTGTTCATCGGTGGAAGCTATCACCGACTGTGTCACCGGAGAAGCTATCGACAACGATAGTATAATATTTGATGGAGAAGAGGAAGAGAAGACGAGCTGAGAGGAGGCAGAAAAGAGGAAGAGAAAACGAGCTGAGTGGAGGTGGAGCGAGGTGAGGTCTCGGTCGTCGAGTGGATCTTTACTCTTTTTGATTTTTTTATTTACTTTAAATCATAAATCGTAAACTAAAACCAAACCACCAACTTTTTTATCTAACCGAACAAACCCCCATTCGAACTAACCAAAATTCAAATATTTTTTTCCACCCAGTTAAAGGTATTTTTGTTTTTGCGCACTGACTTAATGAAATAGAATCATAGACGATTAAAGGAACCCATAGAAGATTTAACTTTTAACATTTGGAGATAAAATTTGACTTTTAACATTTGGAGGCACTCGAGGAGATGCCTCATTCCCTTGTGTTCATAACTATAACTGAAAATGGTTAGGTTGGTATGTTATAAAGAATGAAATAATCTTGGACTATTAATGGGACACAGTAAAAATGTCTAATTGTGTAGACATTTGTCCCTAATCCCGCACTCGTTAACCCTAGTTCAGTTGTTAAGAGAGGCGGGTGTGACACTACACGAGAGCACACAAAATATTCAAAATAGAAAATGCTAAGCGTCAACAGATTTCATTTTCGTATGCCAAAAATATCAAGAAACAGAAGCAGATGACAATCAAAGAACCGCATCCCACAATTCTCGAAATTAACATTTTTCTAGACGTCCAAAAGGATCTAAAACAGAGCAAACTGATTTGGATAAACCAGGAGTATCTATGTTGAGCCAGTCTTATCACCGAAACACCGATACGATATTACCTTCATTGCTGCCCCTCGTCGGGTACTTCTTGACCAATTACCCGTTGTGCAAGTCTGTAGTATAAAATCCCCATTGTTGCCATACAAGCTCTGCACATCAGTTACATGGTTGAGTTAACAATTAGCCTACAGTTGATGATATGAAAAGCAGTTGAAAAAACCCATAAACAAGGTCTCACATGATTGCTATGAAAAGGAGTAATTTTCTTATATCCATCCTTGATGATCGATGTCTTCCACGACCTTCTGAACCATCTTCTGCCTTTGTTGCATCTTTACGAGGTGGTGCAGTCACAGGTAGAGTTGGTAATGCATTTGACCAGAATGGTATTAAAGCCCGCAAAAACTTGTCACGAAGAGGACCTTACATGGAGCGAAAGATAATCAGTATTAGTCAGTAAAGGAAATACAATATTTCAGACATGAGAGGTAAGAAAAATAAGGCTATTCTCTCACCTCTTCTTGAGTACTTTTTTTTATTCCCGTCTTCGTCGTCTGCATAATATAGAATCTCGGAGCTCTGTCTGTCCACAGCGGGTACACCTTTCCGTGCAGCAGCAGCAAGCTATACACAACATCAATAGTAGTTAGAGCAGTTATGACAAAACATAGAGGCAAATATTGAAACTGCAACTTGTTTTTGTTGGATAAATAACCATGTTATTAGAAGAATGTCTTACTCCAGGGCTTGAGGTTTTCATGTAGTTCCCAGCAGAAGCAGGAACATCTATCTCAACTATCTCTGAAACCACAGATTTGGAATATTCTCCATTTCCAGCTACCGAATAACCATCAGGAAGATTCTTCCCTTCTTGTGGATGAGAAGATGATGATACATTGATTGAAGCAAATGCAGGGGGCGGGCTACGAGATTCGATGGATTGGGAAACTGGATGGTTTCCAAATAGATTCTTCTCAAGACCAGTCTGCCATATAGAGAAACAAAAGAAAATAAACTTCCACATTAATGGGAATAATATATGCTCTCATCCAGAGATGTCTTGAGTGAGGGCAAAATAATACTTTTAAGATTTTACTTCTGTCAAGAATAAAAAGTTGGATAATCTACAAAAGCAACTGAGCTAAGAAAATAAAACTGACCTGCAAAATCGCTTCCCTTAATTGTGCATGAAGCCGAGATCCTGCATCTTTTACCATCTTGGGAGGCCATATCTGAAATTTGACGACTATATGAGAGCTATAATATGGCACACTTCCAAGAACGAACAACCATTTGAAGCAAGATACAAGAATGACAGGAATGGCTTTTACATCAAACGCTAAGGATCAAAAGAACCTAGATTGCTACATCCACTATATTACATCACAGGGTGCAGTATTACACACCAGATCAAAGAAGCACCTCAAAGTCATCCAAATTTTGATAGAAAGGCTCAAGAGAGCATGAATAAGATATCATCAGCTACTCTTATTTTAATTACTTCTCCAAGATTTATCTATACAAGAAGCCTAAAGTGATTGCTTGACTTTAATCTGCTACACTACCAAAAAGTGTTGATAGTAACTTTAGAATGTTATACACAATTCAACCTATAACATTAGGTCCAATAAGACACCCAAATACTCCAAAAATGCACACAGAGTTCTCCACATGCAAATATTCTTTAAATGTTTCTATGGCTATAAAGAAAGAACAAAAATAATCCAGTGCTCTATTGCTATAGCTAAAGTGCTAAACACCTAAAATCACTCCAAGTCTCCAACTCTCTCAAAATCTATGTATCGATAATAGACACCAAACAAGAGTTCCCACTATAACCAACAAGGAAAACAATGCGACAGAAACAAGAAGGTAAAAAAAATCTGCAAATTTAATACAAATCAATAAGGCTTACAGGAGTGCTACAAGATGGGCAGATATAACCAGCAGGTGCAGTATGAGGAGGAAAACTCTTGATAAGCGATACCAAGCAACTTGTATGTATAGCATCTGACACAAATAGAGAGTTAGTTCGTACGTATTCAGAAATTCAAAAAAAAAAATCCGATCCACTAGTGATAAGAGATAACATACGCAAGCAACCCAACCGAGTGACTTGAAGACCTCCCCCCTCATCAAATGTTGCTTGGCATTGACAACACTTTGGCTGGTCATACTCTCCATCTATCACCCATTCTGAATAAGTCCGGACCTATTGATTATAAAATGATTAAAAAAATCTTTCAGCATTGTCCCTCCATGTCAAAGAAGAAAAAAAAAAATTGAACATTGTTCAAGTATATATGGGGGAAAACATGGCCACATAAAGATTATAAAAATAGAACAGATGGCTGCCTATGCACACAAATCAGGAAAAAGACATATAGTATGCCCCGAGAAATAGATCTTGATGACAATAATGCATCGGTTAATGACATACAGGCGTGAAATGAACATCCATAAATGTCTAACAAAATAAAATAAACACTCTAGGAAAGAGCTGAGATACATTGACAGAATCAGTCAAGGGAACTTCTACTCTGCAAAATATCAGTTAGGTTACCACACAACCACCATATATCCAGATTAACATCTAATGTTGCATGTAGATATATATCAACAACTAAACCAAATGCTTCAGTTCTCAAAAAGGGCAATCTTTACAAGAGTCCAAGACTTTCCAATAGAATTTAGCTATTTGAACAAGGACCCCACATTCCGAAAAACAAGAGACTTAATTCATCTAAAAACAGTCAGTTTACGGTAACAAGAAAGCATATGAACATACCACACAAGTTTGATGCTCCGGGAAGCAAATGCATTCCCCACAAACAGGGACCTTGTGAACAAAGCAATATAGCTTGGTAGCCTGTACAAAAAAAAAACAAGAGAAATTAAAAACATTACCATTCACTGAGCTCTTCAACAGAAGCCAAGGAAAACAAAAGTTAACACCAAATAGTTCATGATTTCTCCTACAATCACAGAGATTTGAATACAAAATGAAAAGAGAACACTTACAAGAAACACATGCAAACAAATCCAAAACTATTTCCCAATATCTCAACACAAAAGTAAGATGCCAGATCCGAAGATGATGAAACGAATCATACCTTTCTGCATTTACAGACCACCATTGCGAACGATCAGGATGGATACGCCAGAGCTCAGAGACTAGATCTGAACAAGCTTGGGGTCTCTGCTAGATTAACGGATCAAATTTATGAAGAAAGTGAGCGTTTTGGGAATCAGATCGGGGACTAACAAGAGGAATCAAATAAGATCTCTCTCTGAAAAAAAACAATTGGATCGAAGGAGATTACAGATGGAAGATCAGAACGTACCAAGCAGAAGCGATTGATTTAGCCCCGAATCGATTTTCCGGAAGCGTTTTCCCTTTATGACCTATGAAGAATATATATTTCCTTTTAACTTAAACATCAAACTTGTGTTTGGCTGATCGTAGAGCATTAGCATAACTTTCTTTTTTATTCAATTAACAATTATTAAATATATATTTAAAATATTATTTAGAAGATTCAAATGCTCTTGCCTGAACATTTACATTTAAAATACATAAAAATTTAAAACAATTTAATAGAATTTAATTATTTTATTTTACTTTAAGATATAACTAAGTTATATTATTATCTAAAAATAAAATTTATATTTTAAAAATAAAATTTGATTTTTTTTTATATTTTGTAAAATAATAATATTTTACATTTATAATATAATTAAATATATGTCAATTTTTCAAATATCTTTTTCACCAAAAGAGCACGTAATGCAAAAACTGATCAAAATAAGTTTCATTAAATAAACAAAAAACATTGTTACCCCTTACTTTATAGATAGAGAAATTTTTTTAAATTGTCTCTTTTAATTTATTTTCTCTAAAATACCCTAAAAAGAAATGATCAAAAAATATTTTAATAAAGGATAAATATGCATTTATACTCTTATAGTTAATTAATCTAAACTTAAGAAGGTCGTCTCATGAGATGAATGAGAGGAACTAGATGATTGTTTCAAAGCAACAAAAGAAAGGTTTGGTGGATTCCAAAAATCCACCCAACCAATATCTATGAAGACAATCAATGGTAATTGTCAAGGGATAGGGAATGATCTTACAGTTCGAGATCTCACGGAGATGTGTAAGAAGCATCGTTTAGGTTTTAATAATTTTTTTTACCGTTGACCCTCTTAGCCAAAGTGGATAACTTTTTTTAACACAAAAAATTGTTTACCGTTTAGCTTTACTTTATGTGGATGATTTATAAGTTGATGTTTTATTTTTAAATAACATAATGATTGATATTCGAGTAAGCAAGGTCTCTTTCTTGAGAGAAAAAAAATTGGATCGAAGGAAACTACTAATGGAAGATCAGAACGTACCAAGCAGAAGCGATTGATTTCCCGGAAGCCCTTCCCCTTTATGACCTATGAAGAATATATAAATGGATAAATATTTAAAAAAAAAATTTTTTTTAAGTTTTTGTCGCAAAAATAGACTTCAATGAAGAAAATGAACAAAATAAACCTTTTTATTTTGAAAATTTGAATATTTTTATGTTTTTTAATTTTAAACCAAACGTCCAAAAGTCCCACCGCATAACTCTAATCCTGAATCTAGGTTAGTTAACTTAAAGATTATAAATGTATATTTACACCATTTAATAAAGTTTATTTTAGTCATTTTATTCCTTGAAAGATACTTTGGTGACACAAACTTTTTAGGTTTATATTAAGGTATTCCTCAATATTATATTACCTTTTAAATGAAACATCAAACTTACTTTTGGCTGATTATAGAGCATTAGCAAGAGGGTGTTTGTGTCTTCGGGTCGGGTTTGGGTAGTTCCTTTCGGATTTAGGTCTTTTGAGTCCTAAACATTTGAATCTAATAGGTACTTGAAATTTTTTGATACTAGTTCGGGTAGGTTCCACTCGGATCTGGATAGGTTCGAGTCGATAAATAAAATACAAGTAAAAATACATGTAATTTTTGGATCCACAACGGGTACAAGTCGGGTTCAGGTACTTAAGAATGAAAAGAACCAAAGTACGCAAAATCGATTAATATTTAGCCAAATTTATCATATTTATCTAAAAATTTGTAAAATAACCAATATTAAACTATCAAAAATTGAAATTAAACATTTTTACACACTAAATTTACATTCAGAGTTTTATATTACCTGAAAATATTATAAAAGTAATAATGAAGATTGCTAAAAAGAAATTTTAACTAAATCATAAACTACACTATAAAAATAAAACACATGAAATTATAGCTTTGGATATTCATGTTTTTAAGTCAGGTATGAAGTGATTCTTATGAGGTCAGGTCTATTCGGATTGGTTCTTTTCGAACTCACATCTATTCGGGTTAGTTATTTTCGGTTCTCGTTCTTTCCAGTAGAACAATTTTAGACCTGACAAGTACTTATAAATTTTTGGTTTGATTTTGGGTCGGGTATTTCTGGATTAGTTCGGGTTTGGATTTTCAGATCCGGGTAAAGTGCCCAGACTAAACCTAGTTTTATTTTTTATTTAGTTAACAATTATTAAAAAAATATTTAAAATACTCTCAAATAAAATATTTTATGGTGTAGTTGGAAAGCAAGAAACAGTAAAGTTTTTAGTAACGTGGATATTGATCCTAGAGATCTCAATTGGGCAGAAACAGAGGCCTTACTTTGGGCAGAAGCACAAGTTTCACCTATACAGACGGAGGATCACAATAGAGCAATAAGAGAGAAAAGTTGCCAAATATACCCATAAGATGGTACTTTACGGATAGATCATGGGAAGAACAAGAGAATTATATAGGATAAGGCTGATATAGTACATTGGAAGGCTGTGATGGTTTAGTGGGAACGAGGAATACCAAAGCTAATCACTCCACTTGGAAATAGAGGGTTTAATTTGGGCCATGGAATGCATGGAGAATTTATGTTAGTTTAAGGTTACATTTGCATCGGATTTCTCTCAATTAGTGAAGATGGTTTCAGAACCAGAAGAATGGTCAGCCTTTACAAGTTATGTAGAAGACATCAAGATCCTGAAAGAAAATTTTCACAGCTCAAAGCTCATTCATATATCACTGTCACATAATTAAAGAGGGGACAATTTTGCACGTAGTGCAAGAAAGCAAATATCGTTTGTCGTCCAATGGACATAGAGCTACCAGTTTGGTTTGTAAAGTTTATATGAGTCTATTTACATTGGTGACAATATATATATTTAAATTAGTATCAAGAAGATTTAAATGCTCTTGCCTTTTTTATCTAATGTTTGGTATAAATTTTTTAATAGAGCATCTGCATTTATAATATATAAAAATTAAAATATTTAATCTAATTTATTTTATTTTTTAATATAACAAATCTATATATATATATATATATCCAAAATTAATTTATATTTTAAAATATATAAAAGTTAAACTTTTATATATTTTGTAAGAATAATATTTTAAATTTAAAATATAATTGCATATATATATATAACTAAATATAATTTATTATTACAATAAAAATAGAAATTTTATCTATATTATTTAGAAATAAACAAATTATATATCATATACTAATTTTATATCATTTTTTTATATATGAATAATTTGTTACTCTACTAATTACTTTATTAAATACATTTTTTACATCAAATTATTTTATTATCTAAATAAAATGATCTTTGAAGTCAGACCGGAATAGACACAACCAACGAAAAACGGTTCCCTAAGAAAAGTTCTAATAGTACTAGCTAAAGAATCATCAATATCGTTATGTCCACGAAGGATATATGAAATCATGAAGGTGTGAAATCTTAGTCATTAGACCTATATCTCCTCCAGCCCTGTTGAGAAACTTAGCCATACACTTGGCTCCCTAATCAGTGCAATCAAATCTTTGTAGTCCATTTCAAAGTTTTGAAAAGTCGAGTGATGAAGAATATTTTTCGTTCGCCAAGCAAGTGGTTCAAACTCCGAGTGCAAATACGACTCTCGTCTCTTTTGGTTTCTTATTACCATTAGCTGGATTTTTCTTGACATGTCTTTACAAATGCATCCACATCCACTAAATTATGTTATAGAAGTCCAAAGAACTATCCACCAAACATAAGTTCAGTAAGCATATCGCTTGTGAGTCAATAATATACGGTGGTTGTGTTGATGTAGCCACAGCTGCATTTGTTGAATACCAAGCTGCACATTCCCTTTTTGCGTATCTGTTTAGCTCTAAAGGATCCCTATCAATTCTTCTGAATAATTTACCATTTTGGATTTTTCAGAGATACAAGATTATCAATGGATAAGGATCTCTATCATCGCCGGGTCTTACCAATTTTCCTCTAAAAGAGTTAATGCATATTGGTGTAAATACTTGAGACTGCGAAGATATTAAGGTGTGGATGATAAGTACATTCTTGTATTGATGGGGGGACACTCAAAAATAGCATGAGTGACAAACTCATATGGTTCTCCACATCTAGGAAAAAAATTGCCACATTGCATATGGCGGTGTGTTTGATTCCTTGTTACAGTTACATGTCATGTTATATACTGTCATATAAGATGGCACATCTTTTGAGGTGCTTTAGATTTCCAAGTAAAAGCTTGGAGCATAGTGATGTTAGGGTCTGAATAGACTATGTCACTTTTTTGCTATAAAATATTTTGATTGACCCAATATTCTAACTTTACAGTATAATGAACACTTTTTGCAAAGGTCCAAATAAATATATTTATGATATGTTTGGGTTATGGCCAAGCTTCTAATTATTGTCCTCTGGGTGTACAAAGTTTCGAATAACTCCACATCCCATTCCTTTGAAACATCACCGATGAAATCACTAACATACATTCTCGGGTGAACTATTGACACTTTAGGCCTGGCTGGCCTCGCATATGAAGTAGGGATCCACGGATCCTCCCATTCTTTTACCACATATCCTTAATGGATCTTCTGTCTGATTCTTATCACTAATAAAAGGCCACACAGCTGAAAGGTTTGTCCAAACATTTGAAAGATAATCAGTTAAACTTATTCTCAAAAGCGAACTTATTCCATGTAACACCCTTGCTAACAGAGAGTCTGGAAACTGAACTAATTGCAAGGGTTGTTTTGCCAACAGAGCCAGATTAAACTCGTGATTTATACGGAATCCGAGTCCACTCTCCTCTTTTGGTAAGCATAATTTCTTCCATTTTGTTCAATGAAAATCACTTTTTGGTGGATTTGAATCCACCAGAATCGTGTAATGGTACTAGTTAGTTTCTCACAATTCACTAATGGTAGCAAATAACACGACATAACATAGTTTAGTAGCGATAGGGCAATCGATTTGAAGAGAATATTATTTCCACCTTTTGACAACCATCTAGATGATCATCCATTAACTCTATGTTGTAGCTTATCCTTCAAGAAGGCAAGGAGATTGCATTTAGATCCTCTAATGTCTTCTAGTAACCCCAAGTATGAATCCATTCCTCCTTTATTCTGAATTCACAACGCATCTTTGATCGTGTTTCATGTTTTCTAAGACTTTATTACCAAAGAGTAGAGATGACTTATCGAAGTTGATATATTGGCCTGAAACTTTTCTTTATATATTTACTACATTCTTACATCTTCACTTTCATGGGGCTCCACTTTATATAAGAAAAGGTTATAATCATTGAAGAGAAGGTGAGAAACCAGTGGACAAGTGCGTGATGTGCACATTCCCGTTATCTTCCCTTGATTCTTCAGAAGATTAAGAAAGCTGACGAGCGCTTTCATGCACATAATAA
This sequence comes from Moricandia arvensis, assembly GCA_905132765.1. NCBI lineage: Eukaryota > Viridiplantae > Streptophyta > Magnoliopsida > Brassicales > Brassicaceae > Moricandia > Moricandia arvensis. The sequence goes on along the minus strand of CAJHQP010000643.1, from coordinate 138,599 downwards.
AGAAAAAGGAGATAAAGGATTTTCTTGTCGTAATCCCCAGTGTGGGACAGTGTTGCCTCTTTGCTGAACATTCATCATAACCTTGTAACTTTCCAAAGTAATGTATCTCACAATCCAGATTCCAGAAAATCCTGTTTTTTTTTGCATTACTGCTCGAATGAATTCTCATTCCATCATGCCGTAGTTTTTACTCATATTTTTTTATTGTCATTCTCTTATTCCTACCTCCTGGCTTTGTTCTAAGCGAATGGAACATTTCTTAAGCAATTATTATCTTATCAATAATTTGTCTTCCATCAACAAATGCTAACTCGGTTGCAAATATTCTATATAGAAGAACTTTCTTTAATCTATGGCATAATACCTAAAGATTATCTTATAGCTCACATTGCACATACTGATCAGACAAGACTGTGCTATTTCAGTAGGTTTATCTCTCTTCGGACCTGGATCCATAATGCCTTCAAAGAGGAAATTATTAACCAATCGGGTTAAATCATTCTTCACTATATCCTAGAACTTTCGGTGAAAAAGAGTTGTCATGACATCTGGTCCAAGAGATTTTCTGGATGCATCACAAACAAAGTTAGTTTCACTTCCCATTTAGTTAGAAGAGCCATAAGATTATAACTGATTGAATATGTGATTGTCGTAGTAATGTCCGCGAGAGATTCATCTATTTCCTCTTTATTCGATGATTCAAATATGCTCCTAAAATAACTAGTAGCAATGGCTATCAGACCCTCTTTATTCTCAATCATATTTCCAGCTGCATCTATTAACTTTGTAATCATGTTTTTCATTCATCTTAGTTCCGTCAAAGCATTGAATACTTAGAGTTTTTATTTCTTCTCAAAGCCAGAAAGCTCGACTCCTTTGTTTCCAGAATAATTCCTCACCCTTAACATTAGTGTGGGAACCGAAATTCACACTGTCGATTTAGTGAACGTAGGAAAGTCAAGAAGCCCTAACTTTCCTTGAGGTCTCGGATTCCCTGCGAAACCATGAATACGAAAAACAGAGAATAACAATATATCGAAAGAGATTGTACAAGGATATTTTATTGATTTACACAAAGTAAAGTTACAGAGATTCACTGAAAACAAGATGAACGGAAATTCGTCAACAGTGGAGAACAGAAGAAACAGAACAGTAAAACGTTCCAAGTATCAAACTCGCTAGTATAGCCACCTAGATCCTAAGTTCTCCTAAAACGAACAGTAATTTCTCTCAAAACCTAATTTTCGGATCCTCTTTCTCTTTATCTTGGCTACTCTTATATAAGTCTCCAAGGTAAAATGTCTTTCCTTTTCTGCCCCTGATTCGAGTTTATCCTTCCGCTGAAATCTTCTTTATCTTCTCGACTTTCTATAATTATCTTGAAATTGGACAATTATTGTCCTTTTCCATTTATTTTCTGCGGAAATCCGGTAGACCGTCACTGCAATTGGGTTCTTTCTCGTCTAAAATTGTAAGTGGGCTTTTATCATGATTTTAGACCCTTTCGGGCCGTTTTGCGATTTTAGCAATTTTAACGATATCTTTAGGAAAAATTGTCCATCATACGTTTATACGATGTTGGTTGCGCAGAATAATAAACCAGTCATGTAATCGAGGCAATGTTGATGTTTAAGTTAAAATTTGTCGTTTTACCCGACCGACTTGAGGTTTTGGCGAGAAAACAAGTTTTACGATTTTTATCGTAAAACTTTAACAAAAACTCCAATCGAGACGAAAAAGAGACTTCTTAGCAAAAATAAGACGAAGAGCATGATGAAGATGGCGAGTTTTAGTCACCGATGGGCAATTAGACATTGTGTGCGTGTCTAGTCGTCCATGGGCAACTAGAATATGTTTCATGTCTAATCACCCATGGGCGACTATATTATGTCCCGTGTCTAGTCACCCATGGGAAAATAGAAAATATTGCTTGTCTAGTAGCCCATGGGAGACTATACAATGCCTCGTGACAACTAGATAGTGTATGCGATTCTTCGTCGTCCTGAAAATATTCTCTACGATTGTTCAGAATGAGTTTCCTTTGGAGGATAGTCTTAGCAATCATGGACGTTGATTTCAAGATTCACGTTTTTGACCCCACCAGTTAGCCCCCAGCTCGTAAGTATTGAGTGTGACTCTTTTGTGTTAGTGATGTGCGATTAATTGGAATCTACGGCCATGATTGTTTTGCGAAATAATCGCAAATATTTTATCAATTATTTTAATTTCAAAAAAATTGTACAAGTTTTGGACCTTCGCTCCTCATTCATTCCACACTTCTCTAACTTTTCATCTTTTATTTCTTGAGAGCTTATTCTGAATCAAGATGAATTCCTATCAATGATGAGCAAAGAAGCAATGAAGCTGGGATGGGCACTACCCTTCAGGCGAGCTCCTCAAACTCTCCTTCTCCTGATGGCATTCTAACTCATGCGGCTGAGTACCTTGCTTTTCGGAAGGAGCTGACTCGCCGTGATGCCAAGGAAGGGAGCTTCGTCCAGGTTGATCCGACAACCCCTCCGTCCTGACTGTTGCCTTGAACCCTGTTGCCGAGTTGCCATCTTCCTCTCTGATCGTTCCTGAAGGTGGAATGACGGCGGCTGAGGTTTCACACAGCCGACAAGTGCTTCTACAACTCCGGTTTCTGTTACCGATACTGAACAATCTTATGAGTCGATGACTCCTCCTTCAGCCAACAGATAAATTGTCTTGGGGTTATGTGCCCCTAGTGCCACTCCCATCGTTTCGCCGAAGAGGAGATGTGTTAGAGGAAGTGAAATTGGGCCTTCGCCCCTAGGAGCTTCTAGTTTGAGTTTGATAAAACCATACCGCGCAAAGGTTTGCTTTAAGATTCCTTTTCGGTGTAGTGTGTTAGATCTTTTCCCATTTCTCTTTGTTGCGCAGTTCATGTATTTGATCGATGGGATGATTAATGACTGCGGATCAGAGGTCGAGCGTCTTTCAAAAGAGCTTGCTGAGTCGAAATATAGATTGTTACAGCTTGAGGCGAAGTTGGGAGCTATCGAGGAAGTCAATTATCTTGAGGTATCGAGGTTAGAGATTCGGATTAGCAAGTTAGAGAGGGATCTTGGGAATATAACGAGTTCCTTTCTCAAAGATAAGAAGGCTAGGAAGGCCAAGGCTTTGGAGTTGCATCGTCTGTAGCGTCTGACAACAAAGAAGACTCAATGAGCTGCAGGGTCGCAGAGGCTAAGGCCGAGTTTCAGGCTCGCTTGGCAAGGGTGCTAGTCCCTTAACTCCTTGACTAATGTTCATGGAAGGGATCTTGCTTTGGCTGTTATCGAAGGGGCTGTCTAGCTACTTCATGGCAGAGGAGCTCCGTCTCTAGAGGCCGAAGAGGCCATGCTGTTTGTTAGTAAAGAAAAACTGGCAGCCACTGAGGGAGATTTAGATTTGATCCTCGCTGATCTGAAGTCCGAGTGCATTCTTACGCTGCCTTCGGATATCCTCGAGGGGCAGGATCCTGTGGACGTTGAACTTTTCGACGTGGTCTAGGGAGGCGCAGGTGACGCGGCTTCAATCCCAAGTGACGCGATGCATGAGGATGAGGTCACATCACTCGCGAATGAGTAAGGTTTCAGTCCCGTTTGGGACATTTTAATTTTAATGTTTTCTGCTTATGTTTGATCTGGTCATGTGCAGCCACGTTTTATGTTCTTGAGACTGGCCGTATGTGACTTTGAATCCATGCCGCTTTGCTGTTTTTTTAATAAACGGTGTGTTTTGTTTCGAAAGCATAAGGGTGTGTGTAGAAGGAAGAATACGAGTTGTCATCTCATATCTAACCCTTTACGAATCGTTACATTCGTCGTTCGTTTTTGTCGAAAGAATTGATTTTTTTTATTTTGCGACATCATATGAACATACGAACATGAGCGAAGAGACATGTTTTAGGATATTTTAACGGTTATCATGCCTTGAGATGTTCGATACCAGTCCGTTGGGCTTAGGGCACGACCTAGGCCAAGTAACGGTTTAGAGTTTGCGGTGACTATTTCAGCTTACGTTACTCGTAGCGTTTTCGACTTGGTTCTCGATATTGAAGTCTGTGATGAGTTCTCGGCTTATACGACTTGCTTTAATAGGGAACCGAGCATCTCTCCAAAGACAATTTCTAAGTCGTCTGAAAGTACTGACCAAAATTTCGGATTTCTTTTATAGCGCGTTATTATCTTTGTGTAGGTTCTCTAAGATATATCTCTATGGGAGGAGATGGCTTAGTCTGTTTAGGATGTTAGATTCATTTTTGTGTTCAGCAACAAACATGATGGTAGATGTTACCGTTTTGAGTCTTCGCAAAAAGTAGGTGTTTGAAAAGATGTTAGTGTGTATGATTGTTTGGGCTTCCGAAATGGAGGTTTCATCGAGGAAGTTATTTTGTCGAAAAACGATTTCTTCAGGCGTTTGCGATGTCTCGCGATGCTGAAGGTTGGTTTTTCTTTGGTTCGCAGCAGTTTTTGATTTAACGTTTGCGGGCTTGAAGAGTATATCGGTTGTTGAATAGTTTTGATGAGATTTTTTCAAAAAAAAATTGTTGTTTCTCGGGCGTTGTATTAAGCGTTTCGTTTGATTGTTTGTAGTCTCGACGTGTTACTTTGTATAAGAGGTTAGCAAAATTTATTGTAAGCCTGTTCGCATTTTTTGTATTGCTTACTTTGTTTTTTCTATAAAAAATCGAGTCTGGGCGAGGGGATATTTAGAAAAATAGGAGTATACGAGTATACGTATACGTACCCACTCCCCCCTTTTTAGAGAGGGGGACAGCTGAACTCGTCATGTGTGACGAATTTTCTATGTACACTTTTTTGGGGATCAAGCCGTCTCATAGTTTATTTCGCTGTGACACATTGTTTAGTGATAGTATTTCTTGAGGTGGAGGCGTTCCAGTTTATCCGAATTTTGACATCTTACATGTTGGCGATTTCGTATGCACCTGGTTGGACTACTTTTATGATTTTGTATGGCCCTTCCTAGTTTGCTCCGAGTTTTCATGTGTTTCGTTCAACGGTGTTCTGGAAAACTTTGTGTAGGACTAAGTCCCTTTCCTTAGTTCACACAAGGGCTTCATCCCGGCGCTCGTTGATGAGGTCGAGATCGTCTAATAGCATCAGATTGTTCAAGTCTTCGCCATCTGGGAGTATTTTCCTGCGAATTCTGGGGAACTCGACTTCTGCCGCGATCATGCATTATGATCCATTGACAAGGGCGAATGGGGTTCTCCTGTTGCTTGTCGTGGAGTCGCCTGATGGGACCATAATACCCCTTCGACCTCTTCGGCCCATCAACCCTTTTTGTCGTCTAAGCATTTCTTAAGCTCATCTTGGGTGGTTATGTTAATAGTTCCGGCCTGGCCGTTGCCTTGCGGGTATCTGGGAGTTGACTTGGTTATCATATCTTCCATTTCTCACAGAACGCTTCAAATCTAGTCGAGATGAACTGAGATACGTTGTATGTTACAATTTCATATGGGATTTTGTGCCTGAAGATGATATTTTCCCATACGAAGCTTTCAACTTGGGTGTTCTTTATGCTCGTGTATGAATCTGCTTTGACCAATTTTGAGAAGAAATCTGTTAAGACTAGGAGAAAGCGTTTTTGTTTAGGCATATGCATGGGACCGACGATGTCCATCAACCACCGAATGAAAGGGTATGACGCTGAAATTGACGAGTACTTCTGCGGGTTGATGGATTGTTGGTGCGTGTCTTCGGCATTTTTTGCACTTTTGTGCGAGTCTCTCGCAATTTTTGATCATCGTTGGCCAAAAGTATCCATGGTGTTTTACTTTGATTCGAGGGATCTCTCGCGAGAGTGAAATCCGTAGGATCCAGAATGGACCTCTTCCATGATTTTCCGCGCTTTGTCTCTTTCCATGCAGGTCGTATGTGGTCCACGGAACCTCCATTTCTAGAGTTCTTAGTCTACTACGTATCGTGCGGCCTGGGTTTTGATTTTTCGGTCTGCCCACTTTTCTTCGGGGAGCTTCCCATTAGCAATGTACACTAGGATTGTTCCATCCATGGCTTATCATAACCGTACTCGGATTGTTCTAAATTTTCCTCGGGCTGGATGTCATCATCGTCATCGTCTTGTGAGTTGATTAAGTTAACGATGACCAGTGGCCCGATGCTTGGATGCTCTATGAATTCCACGAGATTACTCTTTTGAGACCCGTATCTGATCTTGAAGCTAAGGCCGCTAGGGCGTCAGCCTGGACGTTTTCCACGAGGGAAATTCGGGTGAGAGAAAATCAATCAAAGTTCTGAGCTAGATTTTGGATGAGTTTTAGGTTTGCATACATCCTCTCATCTCATGCTTTTTATTCCCGTTGTATTGTTTTACCATTAGTTGGGAGTCACAATACACATGGATATTACGTATCTTGAGACCATGAGCTAGCCGCAAACCCGCGACGAGAGCTTTGTACTTAGCTTTGTTGTTTGAAGCGTGAAAGGTTAGCCTAAACGACTACTCCAACACTTCCCCAGTCGGCGACGTGAGTCGAATTCAAATCCCCGCGCCTTGTTTTGATGAAGACCGTCAACATGAAGGGTACATGTTAAATTTGGTTCTCGTTTTGTGATGCCCTCCATGGGGAGTTCTACTAAGAAATAGGCGAGTACTTGCGATTTTGCAAGTTTTTGCCCGATACTCGATATCATATTCACTTAGTTCGACTGCCCACTTTGCTAGCCTCCTTGATTGACTGAGATTGTGCAAAATCGTTCGTAACGGGAACTATGAGAAGACTATGATCGCGCACGACTGGAAGTATGGTCTCAGTTTTTTTGTTGACATCATGACGAAAAGTGCCAGATTCTCCATTATAGGGTACTGTCTCTCGGCATCCAGCAAGGTTTTACTTATATAAAAATTTGGTTTTGCTTGCCGCGTTCTTCTGATGAGAACGCCGCTTACAGCTGTTGTGGATACAACGATGTACATAAACAAAGGGTCCCCTTCGACGGGTTTCGCAAGAACTTGGGGAGCGGTTAGGTAATGCTTTAACTATTGAAAAACTTTTTCGCATTCCTCGAACCACTCAAATTTTTTGTTCCCTTTCACGGTGTCGGATAAGGCCAAGCATTTGTCCGTTGATCGCGTGATGAAGCAATTAAGCGCTGCTACTCTCCCTATTACCTTTGTACTTCTCGTTTTGTGCTCAGGGAAGCCATTTTGATCAGCGAATTGATTTTTTTCGGGTTAGTTTTGATTCCACGATACGTTACTAAATACCCAAGGAACTTCTCTGATGCCACTGCGAATCTGCTTTTAGCCGGGTTTAGTTTCATGTTATGCAGGTTTAATCGTTCGAAACATTCCTGCATGTGGGCGATGTGATCGCGTCCTTTGAGAGATCTTACAAGCATATCATCGATGTAAACTTCCATAGTTTTCCAAGTTGCTCAGAGAATATGCGGTTTACGAGTCGTTGGTAAGTCGCGCATGCGCTCTTGAGACAAGAAGGCATTACTTTGTAACAATATGTGCCTCGATCTGTGATGAATGCAGTTTTCTCGCGATCGTCGAGATTCATCATGATTTGGTTGTATCCCGAGAAAACGTCCATGAAAGATAGGAGTTCGTTCCCTGCCATTGATTCTACCAACCGATTGATGTGTGGCAATGGGAAGCTATCTTTTGTACATGCCTTGTTGAGATCGGTGAAATAAACGCAAACTTGCCACTTCCCGTTTTTCTTTGTGACCACGATGGGGTTTGCGAGCAAATCTAGGTATTTGACCTTCCTTATGGATTCGACTTTGAGGAGTTTATCGACCTCATCATTGACTGGGGTAGCGCGTTCTGGTCTCAACTTTCGTCTTTTTTGTTTCACGCGTTTGAAAGTTGGATCGATGTTGAGTTCGTGACATGTTACGTGATGTCGATCCCTGTCATGTCTTATGCAGCCCAAGCGAACGTGTATAAGTTCTTTTCATACAAGCTATAAGCTCCGTTTTCAAGGGAACGCAAAGGTTAGCGCCGATTTCAACGCAATGCTCAAGGAATTTCTCGTCGAGACATACTGACACGATGGGTTCGCAAGTTGGTTCTCGTTTTTCTTATAAGGCCTCGGCTTTCCGTAATTGCCAAAAGATTTATGTTTCATCTTGTTCTAGGGAGTTTTCGACGAAAGTTAATTTATTTTTCTTTATGCCGTTGAATGCTTTCACTTCAATTCCGCGGCAAAACAGACTTGCGATATTTCGATCTCTCCAGATTGTTTCGATTCCGGAGTTAGTCAGAAATTTGACACACAAGTGGTATGTCAAAGGTATAGATTGCATGCAATTTAGCCATGGAACGCCCATGATTGCGTTGTATGATGCAGGGCGATCGACGACTAAATATTCCACGACTTGGTCATGCCCCTAGCTTTAACCGCAAGGTTAAATGAGCTGAGTGTCATAGTAGCTTTTCCTGAGAATCCCACAATCAGGCTCGGACTCTCTGTGATTACAGAGAGCTTGGTTTTCATTCTCTCGAGGGTATCTTTTAAGATAATATCGGCCGAACTTCCGGTGTCGACCAATACTCTTGCGGCATCGATATCATGGATCGTCAACTCGATGAAAAGGAGATCGTTGTGAGGGTTGGCCTGATCGGTCGTTGCTATATACGTGAAAGAGATAGCAGTGTTGTCTGTTTGGTTAGACATACCGCTTTCTGATCGTTCAGTTATTATAGTGTTAGAGAATCCACCCCCCTCCTCCTTCTATCGCCAAACTGTGGGAACCAAAATTCACACTGTCGATTTTAGTGAAAAGAAGAAAGTCAAGAAACCCTAACTTTCCTTGAGGTCCCGTATTCCCTGCATAAACACATAAATACGAAAAGGAAACACTATCAAGTTATCAAAAGAGATTGCACATGGGCGTTTTATTCATTAACATGAAGTAAAGTTACAGATATTCACCGAAAATAAGATGAACAGAAATTCGTCTACAATGGAGAAAAGAAGAAACAGAATAGTAAAACGTTCCAAATATCAAACTCGCTAGTTTAGCCTCATAGATCCTAAGTTCTTCTAAAGCTAACAGTAATTTCTCTCAAAACCTAATTTTCGGATCCCCTTGCTCTATTTCTTGCTCCTTTTATATAAGTCTCCAAGGTTGGTCATCTTTCCTTTTCTGCATCCGATTCGAGTTTATCCTACCGTGGAAATCCTCCTTATCTTCTCGATTTTATATAGTTATCCTGAAACTTGACAATTATCTTCTTTTACATCTGTCTTCTCTGTAATTTCGGTAATACCGTCATTGCAATCGGGTTCTTTCTCGTTTAAATCGTAAGTGGGCCTTTATCTTGTTTTAGACCCTTTCGGGCCTTTTACAATTTTAGCGATTTTTACGATTTCTTTCGAAGAAATCATCCTTCATACGTTTATATGACGTTGGTTCCGCAAAATAATAAACCAGTCATGTAATCGAGGCAATGTTAGTGTTTAAGTTAATTGTTGTCGTTTTACACGATCGACTTGAGGTTTTGGCGAGAAAACAAGTTTTACGATTTTTATCATAAAACTTTAATGAAAACTCCAATCGAGACGAAACAAGAGACGTCTTAGCAAAGATAGAACGGAAAGCATGATGAAGATGGTGTGGTTTAGTCGTCAATCAGCGATTGGACATTGTGTGTGTGTGTATAGTATCCCATGGGCGACTAGACAGATTGCTTGTCTAGTCTCCCATGGACGACTAGACAGTGTTGCTTGTCTAGTTCCCTATGGACGACTAGACAGTGTATGCGTTTCTTCTTCGTCCCAAAACTTATCCTCTATGATTTTTCATAATGAGTTTCCTTGGGAGGATAGTCTTAGCAATCCAGGACTTTGAATCCAAGATTACCGTTTTTGATCTCAACAATTGGATAATTTTTTCAATGTTTATACTATTTCTTTAGTTGTGATTTATCATTTGAGTGCATAGCTTCCACTTTTTCTATAAGTTCTTCCACTTGCTTCTCTAGTTCATAACATTTGTCCTCTCCACTGACTTAGAGCTCTGCTGCAACTCGAAATATGAGCCAGTATATTCGCATCAGACGGACGACCTGGCGAATCCCACCTTCCGAAGATCACTTGTCTTATCTCTTTCACTATCTAATCAGCGCTTATCAAATTTTATTGTTATCTCGCCTTTACTTGTTTAACAAGAACATTAGCTAGAACCAGACGATAATCCAATCCCCACATGTGAAGTATTGAACAAAAGAATGATGAAACTTTTCATGCTAGTCTTTGTTTCCAACAGCAAAATCTATCGACATCTGACTTTCGTCCTTCCTCGTTTCCCAACCCATTACATCATATTTCCAGTAAATGGAAATTCCATCATTCCATAGTCATTTAGCATTTGTCTGAAAGGCAATCAACGAGTTTTTACAACTTTCAAGAAACTACAAGATTGGCCGATAAATTTTCATATGTGCACAAGATTCCTAATGTGTTTTATGGTCTATATTAAGTTTTCTTAAGTCATTGTTTAAGCTAAACTTTACTTCAAATTTGGAGAGATATATTAGAACTTTTTTCGAGATTGATATGGAACTCATGTTTTTATTACTTCAATATAAATATGCAGACTTCATCATTGATCTTGTGTTCTTTGATTATGTATAAATTTGGGCATATCACCTTCACCCTTCGACGGTAAGGTTCATAAAAGATCAGAACCGGACTCCGAGAAGGGCTTTTCTTCAGTCACTGGGACAATTTTGAGAACTGAAGCAGGGATCTTATCATCATTTTGAAGAAACCTAGATTGATAGGAAGGAGTCTTGGGCTCTCGAACCGTTATCAGCTTGGAGAGGCGATTTTGTTGTCTCTTTAACTTTTTGGTCATAATCCTCCTCCCAACAGTGGGCCAGCCTTTGTTGATCTTCATCACCACTTCTGCTTGGCTGGTGACCTCATTCTTTCGGAAGAAAAGTTCTCCTATAATGAGATTATGAAGGAGTATGCCAAATCAACTCTGAGGTAATTTTGGTTCTTAGATTAACTCCATATGTTGATTTTGATACTAACCGTATATGTTTAATCTTTTTACAGAATATAAGCTGGGCAAATCTTCTGCATTCATACTATGAGTGAGAAGTCCATCTCACTTTTGAGAAGGTGGTTGAGGTTGAGAAGAGTGCTTCCCCAAACCGAGCTACACTGGAAACTGAGCCGTCCAAGAGCCAAGAGACATCTACCCGCATTGTTGCCCTAGAAGGCAAGCTCAAGAGTTTGGAGGCTAAGGTAAAGGCCTAAGTGGGGCAGATCAAGGGACTTGATACTTCTGATTATGCTCTACATGTTGGTTTGAAGGAGGTGCATAATTCATTTGATCAGGCTAAGACAACAAATGCACAATATGAGATCAAACTAATAAAGAATTTAGCAAACACTCAAAAGGAGATATGAATTAATGATGTTTATTGATGTATAACATAAGGTATTTATATAAGAATTTGTTGTGAAGATAAAGATAAATATATATAAGATAACTACAACAAACTCTTCAATATATTAGATAAGGACTAATATGATTATGTCATTATTTATATCAATCTGCTTCCTCAAGTTAGCCTCGTAGATGCCAAGTGAAGGAAACGAGCTCGTATAATTTTGGTCAATGCATCAGCTAGTTGATCAATGTGCGAGACACAATGTTTTGAAACTATCGCTAGACCGCTCACAATATTAACCAAAAAAGATGCATTTCTTTGGGATGAATAAGGGGTGAATTTGCTGGATATTCATAGTGGATAGGAAAATAAAGAATATAGCCATAGGAACAGTGATGTGACAATTGTGACCAAATGTGGACAGTTGTGTCCTTTCAGTTGCTGGCGCGTGTAGGTGAAGCGAGTGAGAGAGCAGAAGCTAACCACAAAAGAAGAACAATAACGTGAGAGAATGCCACGTATTATGAACATAGGCAACCAGACGAAAACGCGATACTATATTATATATGGAATAGTATAGAACATGATCAAGCGTATGCCAGAACCAGTTTTGAAGCTTCTCGGACAGAAAAATTGTCAAAATTTGAATAAAACAAACAGGTGAGACGGTGGAATTAGGCATGTGAAGAAAATACAAAAAATAGCCATTCTATTCACTGTAAAGAACTATACTATACTATGTTAAATATAGTGTAGGTGCGATATTTTATTAACGAACATATTCTATAAATGACATCATCGTAAAGGGCAATACTAAATGTACATGAGAATAGCTAAATGAAGGTTTTTTCTGAAGTGGAGTTTACTATCAACGTATAAGGAGCAGATTCTTGTAATGTACTATACTATATGATACGTACTATACTATATGAGACGTCGAGTATAGTGGTACGAGTGAAAAGCGACCATATATTTTCCCTATGCTAACAAAATCATACTATTCTATTTAATATATAGGATAGTCAAAAATATCTGACCACATCGTACCAAGTTTATTACAGTCCGCATACATACAAAAGAATCATGCATCAGGTATAGAGGGTATGCCAAATTTTTCTGTGTAGGTACGTCGTATTAAACGTGGAACAGACATAGCTCCCTTAGTGGTCGAATGTACCCTAAATTCAGTTGGTAAGAAAAAATTCGCATGTATTGTCATTGTCAAACGTTTCTATATCACCTAGTAGATAACATAATAATAAATATACACAAAATACAAAAGGCGGCGATGCCATTAAAAAGTTTAGTTTTCTCAAAAAAATATAAGCTACCTAAAGTTAGCTTTGTAGTGACTGTCAACCACAACATCAACACATGTAATCAAGAACTAACATTAGTGTTACTGTGATGCAAATAATAAAATATTTAACATAACGTAATTGGCAAAGCGGGGAGATTAATTGGTAAAAAACATCAACACAAAATATAATGTTGTGTTAGGTCAATAACCAAACTACACGAAATTACGATAGTTAATGTAATTACCTTAACAACACATAGTATAGGCACACAAACAAAGTTGCTACAACATAAAACATGAGTCATATGCTAGAACATAAAAATACTTAGGAGAATGGATTAAAAGAGAGAAATCACTCCATAATGAAGTGGTGGAGCTCATATGGGTTGAAGGTGGAGTATGCTTCATATGCCTATGTTTGTGCTGCAATTGCAAGGGCATCAACAGTTATATTTTCTGCAAGGTGCATACGATGTGTTGCATGAAGTTCCATCCCAACAAAAAAAATAAACGACAAGGTTATATAGCCAAAAAAAGGATAGTAAAATATCGTGTTGTCTATATTGTTGTCAACCTACAAACCACCAACACAAGAAAATCTTACTATGTTAACTATAAACACTTACAAATACTATAAGCAGACACCTCTCCACATAATTTGATCCACAAGGAGAACGATTGTGTCTGTACTTTATGCAAATACCAATAGAATTGTCATTCCTAGACCCATGTATCGATTTAAAATACGTACTAAACAGTTGTGATACAACAAACAATAGTATAGAGACAATATATCACAATCTATACTATTTTCGTTTCCAAATAATATAGGCATTATTGCTCCACCTAATTTTGTGCGAAGTAATACTAGTGTGTCTATACTGTATACCTTACCTAATATAATTATTTTTGGCTCCACAACGAGTATCAAGTTTACGTTTACAAATAGCATACTCATTTTCTCTCCAATAATCGTTAGTCAAAAACTAAAACATTTGAGCAAATCCTATATACAATTACACATAGAAAAGACAAACATATGTGTTAAAGAAATATCTTAATATCTATACTATATATGACTGCAAATAGTATAGGCAGTCCCAACATAATTTCGTTGCTACTGTCAACAAGCGTGTCTATACTATTTGCCAGTCCAATTAGAATAGTCACTTTCACTCAATTGAAGGTTGGGAAAAAACAAATAACATATTTAACTTACAAACCGTTCAACAAGTTCTATACTATAAACATAGATCTATAATCTATTAATTTTACTCATCACACATAAATATCCCAAAACCATGACTCAACAAACTTGGTTCTCCACCGACAAGCACCCAACACATTCACGGACATGCATGTGACAATAACCATTCACCAAAACTAAAGGGTCAACATTTTTTTACATATCTTCTCTCCGCCGACTTGAGACCGCTGCACTGGATCTACAAAATAAAAAAAAATCAATTTTCCGGTCTACAGTGCCCGCACGGATGCTCTGACAGTAAGCGCCTCCTGTAATAAGCAACCATCAAACCCCATCTTACCTGGACGAAGTGGATCCTACCGGAAGATGTCTACGGTCAGATGTGCCGCTCTCTGTTCCGCCGCTGAAACCCTTAATCTTTTAATCAAACTTCGTGACGTACCTATCGGCGACAGCAACTTCTTTCCACCTTCGCCTACAGAAATTGTAGTGTTAATAGAACCCCCTACCAGAACTTATCAACTTCTCTCTCGGCGTCGCTTCGTTTTCTCTTTATGAAATCTCTCAGGAAACTGAATTTTTGTTTTAATTGAAAGACAAAATAAACATATAATTTTTCCCTTTTCACACGCAGGAAAAGGATGTTTTTGTCAATAATAATGATAATATGTAATATATTCTAACCACACCGTTACTATGGTTACAGACTTGATTTTCTCCTGCGTTATGTATATGACTCCAAATTTCTCATGAATAAGCTGAGAAAGCTTTTTGTGGTAGAAACAATAAGGATAGTAAAAAAATAGGAGTAGTACACATGCAAGATGGACATTTATTAGCAGACACTTGTAGGGTAAATAAGTGTATATGTTAATTACTAAAAAAACAGTGGTGATAGCTTACAAAAGTGAAGGCATTATTTGCTAAAAATCACTGACGAAAAAAAGAAATTTGAAATATCTTATAGAGAAAAGACTAAGAGCATCCGCAACGGTGAAACTCCTCGGGGAGTCCTTAACTATTCACTTTTTCTTTTTTTTTTCATTTTCAGATTATATAAAAAAGAAAAATCAACTAATCGCGGGTCGCCACGTGTTGCGGGGACCCGCAAACAGTGTAAGGACTCCCTAAGGATCGGTCCTTAGGGAAGGATTTTAAGGAACGAATCCTTAACTATTCATGGAGTCCACCAATTATTTAATTATTTTTTCCTAAGGACTCCGCCCTAACGACCCATTGCGGGTGCTCTAAAGTCACTAAACACATTGATTCAACTGCAGTGGTTACCCACATTACAGAAGGTTGACTATGACATAATAAAATAAACAAGGTCGCTGACGCACTTTCAAAGGACGAAGGATCAGAGATACTACCCAAGGCCATGACTATATTTGAATGCGATATGTTGAAACAGATTCAAGATGTGCATCAGAAAGATGATTGTCTTAAGGCGTTGATAGTATAGAAGAGTTGAAACATACCCAGCCTAGAACGCAACAGTTTTCATGGGTTCAGGATATACTGAAGAGGAAGAACAAGATTGTGATACCAAACAATGTGAGATTAAAGAACTCTATATTGGAATGGTTGGTTAAATTATACACTAACTTTTCAACGAAAGCCAGTGACTTATATTGATAATTTTATCAGCCAAATTGAAGTAAGTAGATGATTAATATCGGTTTTTAAGAAACTTAATATAAATCTCACTGGCTTTCACGAAACCAAAAACAGGGACGGGAACTCAATATACCAAATCATCCAGGGATACAATATCATCTAAGGTTAAAAAAAGAGCCTTGAATGTTCAAAGTTGGGGTAAGGGAGGAGCCTCGCCAAATTTGAGAATATAAGCAGCTTGGTGAATTGGTCTCAGCTGTAATATGATCTGAGAATCAAGATAAGCTTCGCAGCAGAAGCACCATACTGACAAGTCACTGTCCTCGCAGCAAAATTAGCATCAGTCACCTTTAAAAAAAAAAAAAAAAAAAAAGATTAAGCAAATGTAGTAAATACTGGAAGCATATACCTGTAGCTGAGTGCAAGGCAGTGACCAGTCTGTTGATGATGCATAAGCATATGTCTGTTGACAAAACGACTGCACAGAACCTCTTTACAGCAAAGGCATAACCAGTTCTCTACCGGGTTTTTGCACCTTAGCAAGTAAGGATAATTGAGTTAATACAATAGCAATGTCAAAATCAATATACTACCAAACAAAACAACCACAAGAGGTTTAGTATTTTGTAATGGACATTACAGATTACATCCTCTATCAACTTCAATAAAAATCACAAGTGGAAGAGCCAATTCAAACATTGTAGCCTTGACTCCAGAGAGACAATACTAAGTTATGTTGTGTGCAATTACGTTAGCTCAAATTCCCATAGATGTTATACTCTATATTCTGATGGCTTTACAAATTGGCATTAAGTAGAAGGTGTACAGACCAGAACATCAAAACGTAAAAGGGATCGAAGGGTAAAAACCTTGAGCAGGGAGTATCAGGATTTGGTAAGCTAGTTAAATCGGGGGAAAGAGAATTCAAGTGATCGCAAGATGTTCGGGCTTCGACCCAACCCGACCCGTCTCCGAGAATCCAGTCTTGGGTTTCATCTGCAACTTCCTGAGAAAGTAGTTTGATTAAGAGAACAGAGATGTGGAAACGAGATCGTAAAATTAAGAGAGATTGGGGTTTACCGGCTGAAAAGGTGAGGAGGAGGAGGAGGGTCCTCCGTTCGCCATCGAATGAAGCAACGCCGACGATATCTAAACGCACCGTTTGGGTGATTTCAGTCTTGGGCACCGTCTTGACTTTTGACTCTTTGTTTCACGTATTTATACATTTTGTTTTTTGCCGAAATTTGCCGGAGAGTATTAAATAAGAATAGATAATAATTCTCGACAAAAAAAAAGAATAAATTTGTTGGTCAAAGAATATAAAATAATTAACCTTTTCAAAAAACTTGAAAATAATTAATTTTGCGTTTTCAAAATCTTGAGAACTGTTATAATTATATTTTTTATAACATTTTATTTTATATTTAATGTATATATATTTGGTGTTGTATTCGTAATAGAAGTTACATATCTATATAAAAGAATAAATAAAAAAATAAAAGTATGTCAAATTTAAAAAGAAAGAAGATGATATATTATCATTCAAAAGGGGTATTTTGATACAATGCATTATATTTTTTCATATATACAAATTTATGGATAAATATTACTGTGAGTATTTATGGAATGAGTTTCATTTTTATTCTTTCACATTACTTTCTTGATTTTTAACATTTCCTTAGAGACCATTACATTTTATATCTTTTATTATGCATCTTCAGTTGCCTCGTTAAAAACTTTTCTTGGAAAATTTAGTGCGAAAAACCATAGTAAGGTAAAAAGAGTACAACTCAGAAGCTTCCCCTTGAACAGACAATCATTACAGGTCTTATTGATGGCGTTATAAACATGTTTTCTGAATATCGTAGTGGGTAGTGACTTTGTAAAGATATCTGCAGCATTGTCACATGATCAAACATATCTTACTTCAATTTTTTTTAATCTTCTCGAGTTCTTGGGTATATGAGAAGAACTTCGGTGGAATATGTTTGGTTCGGTCACTTTTGATGTATCCTTCCTTTGTTTGAGCGATACATGTTGCATTATCTTCATATAAAATGCTCGGTTATGAACTGATGTTGAACCCACTACTTGAAATGATATGTTGACTTATTGATCTGAGCCAAACATATTTTCTACTTGCTTCATGGAGAACAATTATTTCAGTATGGTCGATGAAGTGGCTACAAGTGTTTGTTTCTGGAAGCGGCATGATATGCAGTTCCTCCAACTGTGAATACGTACCCAATTTGTGATCGATTTTTATGGGGGTCAGACAAATACCCTGCATCTTCAAACCCAACTGTTTGAGTCGTTAAAATAAAATAATCCTAAATAAATGGTTTCTTAAATATAACGAAAGACATGTTTGATCCTATTCAATTTCTTTGCATAGGAGATACACTGAATCTTGCTATAAGATTAACAGAAAATGATATATCAGGTCGAGTACAATACATAAGTGTTCCTATTGCACTTAGATACGACACTTCACAACTAAGTATCTCCTCATTTTCTTCATGTGGTCGAAAATGATCATTTTCAACATTAAATGATCTGACAATCATAGGAGTGCTAAGTGGAATTGCTTTGTCTATGTTGAATTGTTTCAACACTTTTTTCGTATATGTAGACTGGTGCACAAATATACCTTTTTGAGAATGCTCAATTTGTAAACCAAGACAATTCTTTTCTGTCCAAGGTATTTCATCGCAAATTCTCCTTTTAAATAATCGGATGTCTTTTGTATTTCTCCTTGGCTCCCGATAATATTTAAATCATCAACATATACGGAAATAATAACAAATCCGGAGGAGGTTTTCTTTATGAAAACACATGGACATATAAGATTGTTTACATACCCTTCTTTAGTTAAATGTTCACTAAGACGATTATACCACATCCGTCCAGATTGCTTTAAGCCATCTAATGATTTTGCAATTTGATTGTGCATAACTCTCTAGGCTTAGAACTTAACAGTTCTGGCATCTTAAATCCTTCGGGGATTCTCATATTAATATCAGTGTCCAATGATCCATATAAACATGTTGTAACAACATCCATTAGACGCATCTCTAGATTTTGATTAACCGCAAGCTCATAAAAAATCTAAATGTGATCGCATCCATAACCAGAGAATATGTTTCTTCATAATCGATTCCACGTATTTGAGAAAAACCTTGAGCTACAAGACGAGCTTTGTATCTCATAACTTCGTTTTTCTCATTTCGTTTCCAAACGAAAACTCATTTGTACTCAACTGGTTTAACAGTATCAGGTGTGATTATAATATGTCTAAATACCTCTCGTTTGTTAAGCAAATCAATTTCGACTTGTACTGTATTTTTCCATTTTGTCAAATCATGTCTCTTTTGATATTTAGAGCTAGATTTTGGTTTTGGATCATCACTCTCTTCATTTATTTCCTTTGAAACAAAGTACGAGAAAATATCATCGACACCATTCATTTTGTTAGATTTCATATTTTTCTATAATGTATGTAATTAATAGAAATCTCATGATTTTCTTCATAATCATGATGTTCAACACTGTCATCATCCTTATGGTTCATTTCTTCAAACTTTTCTGTTATATTGGAAGGATTTTGCTTTTCCATTTCCTTTCGTTTTCTAGGAATTTTATCTTTACAACCAATAGGTCTATCATGCTTCAAGCATATTTTTGACTCTCGTGTATTATCATCTATACTATGTTCATGTGGTATTTCTATACGAGCAAGAGGATTTGCAGCCGGTTTATGTGATTTGTTACCATTTTAGTGTCTACAAAAGCATCAGGTAGTTGATTTATGATGCTTTGCAAATGCATAATTCGACGGACCTCTAATTCTGATTGTTTAGTAGGAGGATCAAGGTGTAGTAAAGATGGTATACACCATTTAATATCTTTTCTACTTGTTTTTTTCTCTTCCTAAAACTGGGACACCTTTTGATCAAAATGACAATCGGCAAAACGTGTCGTAAATACGTCACCAGTTTTTGGTTCCATGTATCATATAATTCATGGATAATCACAACCAACATATATCCCTAACCTCCTTCGAGGTCCCATCTTTGTACATTGGGAAGGTGCAATTGGCACATATATAGCGCAACCAAAAAATTTTAGATGAGAGATATTTGGTTCTCGTCCAAATGCTAACTGTATTGGAGAGTTTTTCTGATATGCACTTAGTCTCATCCGAATAAGTGCTTCTCCATGCAAAATAGCATGTCCCCACACAAAACTTGGGAGTTTATTTTTCATGATCAATGGTCTTGCAATCAGTTGCAGACGTTTAACTAATGGTTCAGCCAAACCATTTTATGTATGAACATGAACAACATGATGTTCAACATCATTTCCAGATACCATACAATAATCATTGAATGCTTGAGAGGGAAATTCACCAGCATTGTCTAGTCTAACACTCTTTATCGGATAATCATGAAACTGAACTCTTAGTTTGATTATCTAAGATAAAAATCTTGCAAATACCACATTCCGAGAGAACTATAGACAAATGTTTCACCTTCTACTCGACGCGTCGATCATTACCATAAAAATAATAGAATCATCTACAAGATGAATGTATAGGTCCACAAATATCTCCTTAAATTCTTTCAAGGAACTTTGGTAACTCTATCTATTTTGGTTGGTGATGGTCTTATAATCAACTTTCCGAGAGAACACGTAATACATGTCATTTTATTCCTCTGATAAACTTCTTGAAATTTCAGTGAATAACCATGTGAGTTCTTGATGATTTTTTCGCATCATAGTTGTGCCTGGATGACCAAGGCGATCATGTGTAAAATCACCTGATTTTTCCTTAATCACCAAATATGATTCGATGGCACTTATATATGTACGATGCATACCAGATGGGAGTTTTGATATTTTTCCATCACTTTTTCCGGATTTCTCAAGAATAATACACATATTTATTTCCATCCTCAGTTGCAGGCTGATTATCAAATCCTTGAAGATATATGTCGTTAAACTCAACAAATTCCTTTTAGAATTTAGAAAAAATAATGCATTATTTATCGAGAATATTGTTCCATTAGACAATGAATGTGAAATGAGCTTTACCAATCCCTTCGATCAAGTCTCCAGGATCCGATATTGTATTAATAGTGATATTTTCGGTTTTAATTCAGAAAATATTTTTTTGCATTTCAGAATAGTGTGTGTTGTTCCACTATCTGGTATACAGATATCTCTAGCAGTATTCTTGGTTAATGTTCCATTTGTAATGTCCATTTCCGGGACAAAAAAAAAGAATTTACATAAGATAATATTATTTATAAAATATTATACATCGTTACCAAATATTAAACACGCAATAATTATACATAAGTAGTTGAAAAACACACAATACTTATATATTAATCTTCCACAAACAACAATTATATATGGTATAATTGTGGATTTTTAAGAGTCACATGATAGGGACTTAAGCTTTCGTGCTAGTAGTCTCCTCGAAATCATTCACAAAATCAGACGCATCGAGGTGCGTTTTACCCTCAGAATGTTTCGCAAAATTTACCTCCTTTTCTTTCCCTTTAATGGATTCATTGAATAAAGCACAAAGGTGTGCAGGGGTACGACATATACGAGACCAATGTCCCTTACTACCACATCTGAAACAAGCATCTTCTCGCTTTTGGGAGGTATTTTCTTTGTGTTCTTTTCCCTTAGGGGATTGCTCAGAGTGGACCCACTGGAATTACTTTATTATTCATCCACGTCCACGGTAATTTTGACGGCCACGACCGTGACCCCTAAAATCCTTATTTTCCTTCACTAGTTTCTTCGCATCTAATTCATTTTCTTCAGAGAATTCTTTAGAACCAGTTGAGCGAGTCATGTGATTCTTTATCAGAAGCTCGTTTTTCTTTTCTGTTATGAGAAGTGCCAAATCAAATCCAAACATTTAGTATATCACCGCAATTTATAATGTTGTTGCAGGGTGATGTGGCTTTTGTGAAATGTAGTGTATGTCTTATCAAGCATTTGAGATTCGGTGACTATTTCAGCACAATATCTCTTTACCACAATTTCTAGCACAACAGAATTGTAATTCATCACTTTGTCAAAATCATGGAATCTCAGACTCTGTCATTCATCCCGAGCAAGTGGAAATGTTATGTGTTTCTAATGATCAAAACAATCTTTGAGAGACTTCCATAACTCTTTAGGATCTCTCATATTGGCATAGTCATAAATGATACTTTCATCAAGGTGTCTTCTGAGGAAGATCACCGATTTAGCCTTTTCTTGCAGGGTTGAAGTATTATTCTCTTTAACGTTTTCAGATAAACCAAGACATTCAAGATGAAGTTTGACATTGGTGACCCAAGAAATGTAGTTGGTACCAGTGATTTCTAGAGCGGGAAATTAGAGCTCCTCGATGTTTTCTATTGGATTTCTAAAATCAAATAATAATAAAGAACATGATTAGAAATATTATTTTAATAAAATAATCAAGGTGTAGGGACAAGTAGTGAGATTACAAGGAATACAAATTCATAAGAGAATCAAAATGAAAATAAACACATTCTTTCAGGAGATAATTCTCCAACGAGTAAACCATAAAAAGCAATTTATAAAAAAGCCAATTACAAAAACTAACAACGGATTAAACTCTTTTTTTTAAATGAATGTTTTGTAGAATATAATTTTAGAGAGATGTAGAATGAAATGAATGATTTGTAAGTGTATTTATAGATTTATGAAAATAATGTTCATTAGTCGTTAACTAGCCATTTGGAAAGTAATTAAAAAATTTATTACCGTTAGAAGTAAAAATATAAGGTAAAACATAATCTAAAATTATTGGCAATCAATTATAAATTTTATCAGTTTAAACAATAATGTTTAAATATAGGTGCTTCCTTAATATATTTAGTCATACATGGTGATAAAATTATCCATATCAAATTTGAAAGTAAATAAACAAAGGTAATGACTCACATCATGATATTAATAATAAATTATGATAACAAAATGATCTATCATAAATAATAAATTAGATGTTTAGAAGGTATACTGGCCATTATGGTACCCTAAACAAATATTATAAAATTAATAATAAAGTCGGGGAGGCAGAGCCGCACTCCGGTAACCATAAATGTAACAAATAATTAGAGGCCCACTCCGAACAAAAAAAAATCAAAAGAAAAAAGTTTAGTGGTAGAGTGATCGTACTAATAGTGTCTTATAATTATATTATTTTATAATTTTTACTTTATATTAGATGTATATATTTATATTTGGTGTTGTGCTCTTAATATAAGTTACATATGTATATGAAATTACAAATAAGAAAATAAAAGCATACCAAATGTAGAAAGAAAGAGGATGATATATTATCGCTCGAAAGGGAAACTTTGATACAACGCATTACATCTCTTTATATAGACAAATTTATAGACAAATATTACTGTGATCATTTATGCAATGGGCTTCATTTCCATTCTTTCACGTTACCTTCTTGACTTTTATAACAAAAACAAATATTTTCCACCAAACTTTTCAAATTCGTAGAAACACAAAGAGTTATAAAAATAAATTTTTATTACTCTAAAAGCTCTCTAGAAAATAAAGCTTCACAAGTGTTGAAAATATCCAATATTTTTTTGATGAGCTCAAATTAACTTTAAAAGCTACTTTCTCAAATAAGAGGTTCAGTCGTTGAAATAAAGCTAGAAAGTAATAGTAGAAAGTAGTAAACAGAGAGATTAAGTGTTATAAGTTATCAAGATGAGATAAAGCTAGACTTATAGAACTCTTAAGTTTATTATGAATGCAAACTAAATGTGTTACTAGGAAAATATTAAGTTGCAGCTCTCGAACTCAAACTCAAGTTATAATCAATCAACTTTCGTGTGCAAAGATTATCTAATGTCTAAACCTAGGACTCCCACTCTCGTATGTAAATCTTTGGGGAGTGTCGATCGATGCCATGCAAGTGGTATCGATCGATACTACTTCTACACAAGCTTTAGTGGGAGTTATTGGTTTTTGTAATTTAAATGGATTTGGAAATTCAAATTAAATCAAGTGTTATTGGTTCTATGTTTTTAAAATACATATTGAAATCATGTGCTATTGGTTTCATGATTTATAAATTCTAATTTAAATCAAGTGTTATTCAATTATCCAGATTTACTAATGGATTCGATTTAATAACAGATTTGAATGAATTTTTATAGATTTCTTTGTTAAAATACAATAGACAAAGCCGAGGGAAAATCTCCGGATTTGTAAATACTAATTAAAAATTTATATGTTAGATATGAAAATCAGTACATTTTATATTCATTTGTAAATACTATATGGATTTCTAAATACACTAAAAACATAAACCAATAAGGAATCCTTAGCAAACATGTTTGATAGGTTCTCTAACCTCCTAAACAAATTGTCACATGTGCCTAGTCAATCAGATCTTACTAGTCTTAATTCATGTAGTAAACCAACCTTTCGCGTGCGCCGACGTATCCTAAGATCTAGGTTTAAGGTAATCAATCTTAATCCTAGTAGTAAGAACAACTAAAGGAAGAACTAATTAATTTTCCTAACAACAATATAGATTTAACAGACCATTAACAATCTTTGAAGAACCCTGTATGTAACAATGAAGAGTAGGAAAAAATGAGTTCAAGATCTTCCCTCAAAAGGTGTTCAGAAATCTCTCTCCAGTCCTAAGCTTTTTCTCCTCAAAAATAATGAAGCGTAGGTTACAAAACAGTTGAAAACCCTAATAGATTGTCTAATATGCGGCGAGGGACTTGTTGTGCAATTCTTGGAACTTCTATGTAATACTTGTAATTTCCTCAAAATCATTAAATTCGCTGACAGCTGGGTGTCGATCGACAGACATGAGGTGGTGTCGATCAATGCTTTGCATAAAAACAAACTTCGACTTCAAGTTTTCGGGAGAGCTTTACTCAAAGATCCAAAATGATCCAAAAGCTTCAGTTTTGTCCCATGGATACCAAAATTTGAAAATACTCTAAAGCAATTCCAAATGCATATAAAAGACTTTAAAACAGACTTATATAGTGTGTGAAAACAGATAAAATCCATGACATATTGTTGAGATATAAATCAGTCACGACGAAATCAACGTCTCTCGTGAAAATATTCTTTAAAAGAAAATAACCTAGGAACGCCGAAAAGACAAAGCCAACCCCATCTAAGCAGGGACATAAGAACTGAATTTTGTATGTTTCGTCTAAGACTAGAAATTCTCTCGTCCAAACAAGGAACCCAGAAGCAAAACTCCTATAGAAGATTTTAAACGATCTTTCAGACAAACATTTACGAGAAAGTCGTCTTGCCTTCACCTCCAAGTCTTCTTTCCCTCACCTTTAAGTCTTCTTGACCTAACCATGAAGGCTCCTCGCCCTCTCTCTCCAAGCTCCTTGTCCTCTGCTCCTCGCCCTCTCTCCTATGGTCCTCACCTCCTCACCTCCTCACCTCCTCGCCAACAAGCTCCTCGCCTCCATCTCCTTGCCATCTTGATTTCGTAGCTCATTCATGGTAACATCCTTTAAACTTTGATCAAAACGCCTTTCATTCGTCTCAATCGAAGTTTCCATTGAAGTTTAATGATAAAAGCAAGCATGACATGTCTTCTTGTAAACATCCAAACGGTAAATAATATGAAAATGGATTTTGGACAAACTAACGATTTCTCCGATAAATAATCGTAATAACATGAAACTTGTAAAACGGCATGAGACAGCCTAAAGCACGTCAAAGCCCACTTATGATTTAACTCGTAAAATGGCCCGAGACGGCCTAAAACACGTCGAATCCCACTTATGATTTAACTAGAGAAAAAGGAAAGACAGCCGAATTTGGACACATATATAAAGAGGACCCATGCGAAGAAGAAGAGAGACAGAAAATTTTACGTAGCATTTAGAGCAATTTTAGGCGCTTTTGTTTTCGTTATCGAGCTACAACTAAACTAGGTTTAAGAGTTTAGGTGGTTAAAACTATAGATCTCGCGAAAAGCTCTCGAAGCCGAAGCTTTTACGACATGTTGTTCTGATTGATATTCTCTACGCCAGTTCGGAATAAGATCATCCTCTCTTTGCTCCCAGTCTCGTATTACTTACTTTATTTTCTCTCATAGTTTGATCTTCCATTTTGACTTCACAGAAATACGAATCCTCAGAGAAAATAAGATTCTCGCTTTCTTACAATTTAAATCTCGACAATGCAAATTTCGGTTCCCACACATATCAACTCCCCCAGACTTATTCTTTGCTTGCCCTCAAGCAAAACATAGAAGGAATATGTGGAAATAGTTTGAAACGCAGAGACTCACTATCTCTTCAGAACACCACTATCACCTCACATCTATTACAACCAAATCTTAGGTATTTCCATGTACTCAGTCCTAGCTTAGCAAACTGTCATACCACAACTTACCAGATACCATCTGACATACCCCTTTGCTAACCTCATTTCTTAAAGTAAAAAGGTGCATGCTTTATCTTGGGAATATCAATCACATGACACATAGACTCTTACTCAGACAAGTATATGAACCACATGTAGTTTTCTCTGATCCCTTTTTTCTCTCTCTCTCTCTCTCGCTCTCTTCTCTGAACCCTTCATTTATTCTTTTCTTCTTCTTTGTTTTTTTGGACAAAGTGTAGGCGAATTATGGTGTCATAGGAAATTTTTCTCCCCCTCGCTTCCAGCAATGTGTGATCATTCCTTTCAGAATTAAAATAATAGGATCATATGAAATTTTCTTGCCCCTCTGCATCTCTTAGGAAATCATCTCAATCTTTTATTAAATCATCTCAATCTTTTATTTTCTAGATGCCGTAGAGAGAGAGAGAGAAGGGAATCAGAAACACACAGACTTTTACCTTCCAGACTTGTAGGAGGAATCTGATCCAGAGTATACCAAGCCCCAAGACAGGCAAATTAAATGGATTAGGTTGGAGGTTAACTTTGATTTCTCTAGACTTCTCAACA
Organism: Moricandia arvensis; assembly: GCA_905132765.1. Classification (NCBI taxonomy): domain Eukaryota; kingdom Viridiplantae; phylum Streptophyta; class Magnoliopsida; order Brassicales; family Brassicaceae; genus Moricandia; species Moricandia arvensis. The sequence goes on along the minus strand of CAJHQP010000643.1, from coordinate 112,050 downwards.
AGTTTGGATGTTAGAGGCATGTTGATCCACTTTGACATTTCCATTTAATACAACCTAAAATAAGAAACTTAGAGTAGTGCTAGAGCTTGGTTAGGTGGTATTGTTCCAAGAAAAATTTCATAGTCTCCAATTGACTCTGTTTGACTCAATAAAACAATTTAAAATGACATATTGAAACTGAAAACAAAACACAATATCAGAAACTACCTCCCCCAGACTTTCTAAGTATTTGGTAAGGATGTTTGCCTTCAACTCTACACCCAGCACATGCTCCACTTCGATTTGCTCATTCTCCAAAAATTCGCGAATGAAGTGATACTTCGAAAGTATGTGCTTACTTCTTCCATTGAAAACTGGATTCTTAGTTAGAGCAATGACTGATTTGTTGTCGATTCTAAGTATGACCTTCTTGCCTTCTTCACTTAGTATCTCACACAATAATTATTTAAACCATATAGCTTGTTTCGCTGCTTCTGTTGCTGCCATATACTCATCTTCACATGATGACAACGCGACTGTCGACTGCTTATGTGACGTCCAAGTAATCAATGATGAACCAAAATAGAATGCATTTCCTGACGTGCTCCTCCCAAAATAGAATGCATGTCATGACATGCTCTTGCTTTTACACGCTTCCATCTTTGTGTCACAAAGGATTCCTTGAGCATACTTTTCTTGTTTTATCATGATCTTGTATGTTCCTTGAATGCCAAGGTAATACATTAATTTTCCTAGATCAGCATCTCGAACTTCTTTGACGTATCTTCTTTGAATTGCTTGACGATTTTAAGAGAAGTTCATGTCACAAATAGATCATCAACGTAAATGGCCACTAGCAATAACTCTTATGGTTCATTATTGTGATACAATAATGGTTATTTTGTGCAATTTCTGAAGCTCATCTCTTTTAGAACTTGATCGAGTTTTGCATTCCATGCCCTAGGAGCTTGGCGTAACCTTATAAAGCCTTGTGTAACACATAAACTCGATCCTCTTCTCCTTTCTATTCAAAAACTTTGGGTTGTGTCACATACACTAAATTCTTTAGATCTCCATTCCAGAAGGCGGTCTTCACATCCAGGTGATTTATCTCCCATCCATTTATTGCTGCAAGGGTTATTAGAAGACGTATAGTTTTGAGGCGCTACTGGTGCAAACACTTCATCAAAATCTATTCGTTTTCTTTGTACATTGCCTTTTGCCACAAGTCTCATCTTATACTTGTTCACTGTACCATACGCTTTTCTTTTGTCTCGTAGATCCGTTTTAACCCAATAAGTTTAACACCAGTTTGTCTATCTACAAGCTCCCATGTCTTGTTTTTTTTTGTGATAATTCCTACTCGGTACCATGCTTCAACCCATTATGTTTCGTGTTTGGCTTCAAGAAAATTCTCTGGCTCACCATCCACTGTGAGCAACAACATTGTACTTTCTTGATCTTCAAGTAACACATAATCAACGAGATACATGGGTGTAGTTTTTCAATGTTTATAGTGTGAGAAATGGCTATGGTGTAGTTGTTCAATGTTTCTTGAAACTGGATTGTGATGTGAGAAATGGCTATGGTGTAGGTGTTCAATGTTTCATGTATTTAATGGACATATTCACTTTAAAAGGGGGAGGTTTTTAATACTTGAATTATACTGATGTGTTCAACCTGGAGAATGTTGGTCAGGTCTGATTACTAGGTAAGAGATTTTAAGATGTAACAAATATGACATGGCAAGAAAGTCTTAGTTGAGATAAGGATAAAAATTAAGTCGAGATATTCAGGGGAATGTAAGACGAGATTTGAGATTATCCTAATGAGTTGGTGATGCCATCCAATGTATGATAAAAAAGAGGGTTGGGTCTTGAAGCTTATGTTACGGTAAAGATGGCAATGAAGACCCAATCCCGCGGGCCTTGCCCAAAAAACACTATTGCGAGATGGGTTTGGTCAGCTATATTTTAGGCCCATATAATTGCGGGCCTCGCGGTAGGGATCCTATGGGTCTGGCGGTACAGGAAGCCACCGGTAAGACTGCAAAACTTCTTCACTTTTGTCTCTTCGTCTCCTCATCTACACGAGGCAGAGAGAAATGGCGAGTCCAAATGCGATAAGGTGTATTACTTCATATATTCCTTTATACAAGCAGCCAATTTCCTTTTTCTCTCACAACTTCCCTTATACCACCTTTTTTAAAACTCGAACGCAGAAAGAAAGTGATCTACCTAGCGCTAGATCGTCATGACATCAGCCTCGACAATTTTCTACTTTCTTCTTCCTATCATAAACCAGCTGTCACGCCAGTCATACTCACTATTTTCGTACTCTCTGTGAGTTTTGTTCTCGTGATCATCACTTTTGTGTGTGTATATAAACATTTACATGTATGTATACATGATCATCTACAGTGAGTTGTGATAGGACTTAATCACTTGTATGAAACAAAATGATGATTATGCACATGTGTATAAATTTTTGATTAAACCCTTTTATTATTTGATTCAAAGGAATATTAATCTTTTCTTTTGTTGATTCAAAATTAGCAACTTTGTATCAAGCTTATCTTTTTGAGTTTGTTTCTGTATATGCCAGATTCTTTCTTAGATTATGGGTAGACTCTGAATGAGATTCTGTACAGAGTTTAACGAGTTGAACCTATTTAGAAAATGCTAAAACTCATTATTATTGACGATAAACTCGTCATATATCTTTAAGAAAGTGATTAAGCTTAACCATTCTCTGTTTTGTCCAATGTAAGGAAGGAGCGTAATGTCTCTGAATACTACAAGAAGCACAAGAGGCTCCCTGAGGGCTTCAATGAGATGGGGATAGTACCGATTTTGCATCTGGAGCTCCAACTGAGGTTCGGCTCTATACCTTTTTTTACTCTTTACAGCTAATGCCATGAGAAAACCAAACCATCTTCATTATTCTATTGGAAAAAACAACGGATGCAGCCTGTGGTGTGATGTTCTTTCTAGTAACTCACTTTTGGTTTTTGTCTATCAATTAATGTTTGATGTTACAATTCACCATAGCTAGTTTTATTGTCTCAAAAGAAAATATACATACTTGCCACAAAAGTTGTTGTTTAATTAGTCTCCTAGTTTTGTTATGTTATGAGCATAGTATTATGAAAATGATATGAGCATAAAGCTATTGTCTTCTTCTGGTCAATGAAACACCAATACGCAAGTTTGTTTGTTTTGTTCTCTGTTTTTATGGTCTATGTTATTTGTGTTTGTGGTCATTACTCATAAGCTAGTTAAACATGAAATGAGGCATTTGTCTTATGGTACTAGCAAACACTGTACGACCATTTTCTGAACCGTTGTTTGTGTGCAAGAAATGGAATCTTAATAGTTGGAACAGGAAACATCTATGTTTTTTTGTGTCCCTTGGGACAGCCCGCAAAGGCCCATAAAATTAGCAGGGCAGGTTTGGTCACACCTATTGGAAAGCGCGGTCTGCGCGGGTCTGGTCCGCAGAAGCCCAAACAAAATAAAACCCGCAGTGGGGCGATGGGCCGGGATGGGAAGGTCCAAGTGCCATCTCTAGGTCACGGCTTTAGAGAAATAGTTGAGCAGAGATTGAGTCGAGTATTGAGTTATCAAAGTGTGAAACAAGTGTTGGGATTGATCACTTTGATAAGTTAGAAATTGTTTAGTGTTGATTCATGAGTAGTGAAGTCAAGTTAATTTGATTAAACATATTTTGTGTAGTTTGTTTAAAGAGTTTCAAACAAAGTACGAGTGCAAATCTATCACTCCTTCATTCGCAAATAGAAGTCTTCATCTGGGCGATGGAATATATGAAGAATTTACGTCGTTCCATGTAACGTTTGTAGCAAATTATTTTAAATTGGTGAAGATGTTTTCAGAACCAGAAAGTGGTATGTTTTTGTAACATATTATTCACATGCTCCATGAGAACTTTAATTACTCAGATTTCATACATATTGTTCATATGTTCTATACATGCACAGTCTAGCACGTAATGCATGAAAACAATCGATTTTCATCGTTCACATGAATACAAAATTACCAGTTTGGTTCGCAAAATATTAGTTGAGTCTGTTTATTATCTTAAAAAAAATTGGATTTTGCGTTATATCTGAAATCCATATTTGATTATCTGCGCTTAGCGTTTTTCATCAAGTTCCCGATGAAGATATTGATTTGAAGAATTGTCATCTTATATTAAATGCATGGTTTTATAATGAAAATATATTGTAGCGTGGCAAAACATTAATAACATTATATTGTATTTCAGTTTTTAAAAAAAGTTATATTTCGTTAACATTAATTTTTTTTTTTTTTTTTGGTGTTTTGTAAACACTATATCTACAATTAAGAAAATATTTGTATTTAGGAAATCGTAAGCAACCAATAGTATCTCTTATAAATTATAATAAAGGATCTCTTTTTCAAACAAAATAGTCAAAGAAGTTACAGCTTATTCATATAAATATGAGGAAACCCTTTAAAACATGTTTGTAAAAACCATATTCATCAAGAAACAGAAACCCTCCTAATTAAGTCTCTGGAAGGCGTTGCCGTTTTAGCCGCTTCTTCAGTTACAGATCCAAGACTCTCCGACGAATCGGAGCCACCACCACCTCCATTGTTCTTTTCTCTTTCTCCTTTGACCTGCAACTTCTTCCCGAACATCTTCTTTGACATTATCAAACTTTTCACTCTGCTTATGGTCGTGACGGCCGCTTTATCCATGCTCTTCCTTCCACTCTCATCTTGCAGCTTAAGTGCGGCTATCTCGCTCTTCAATGCTCTCATTTCCTCTTCAGTTGCGACCGCGTCCCATTCGTCTTCCATAACTGTCGGCACTGATCTTGAGCTCCCATGTGTCCCGCAGCTGCGTAGTTCCCTTATGCCTTTAGGCAAGTCAGGTGTGCTGCTTCCAGACGATGCAGAGGCTCTCACTTGTTCAAAGAAGAGTACTTGAACTACCACACGTAGCGGTAGTCTGTCGTTTTGCACGGCGTGCATACACGCTTCTACCGACAGTTTCCGGCAATCCATCAGCTTGCACATCCTTTTCTTTTCTGCCTTTGTGATTCCTGCATGTTCCTAAACCCAAACCAAACCAAACCAAACCAAAAGCACATGTTTTAGCAAGGACAGAACCTTTTGAAAAAAGAGAGTTTTTTTAAATTTATCTTGGTACCTTAAGATACATGTCAATAGCACGGTAGAGCCCATCATGTGCAGGCCTGGAGATGCTAGAAACAATCTCAGCAAGATCGATGAATTTAGATGCAGGAAGATTTGGATCTTTAGCAATCTCAGTAAGGTAGCTATCAATCAGTTTCACCACCATCAGCTTTGAAGCTTCGGACAAAATCCCAGGAAATTTCTTTATCTCTCCAACTTCCAATCCTTCCTCATCATCTTCAACCTCTATTTCACTGTTGTGATCTCTTGCCATGAATTCAACTACTATCTTCTTCACTAAGTCCACATCGTACAGTGTTTCGCTTTCTTGATGAGATTTGATCAAGAGTTCGGCCACAGAAGCTTGCTCCAGTTGCTGTCCAATTCTTCTTACGAGCTGTTCCTTCACCATCTCTCCGGAGTTTAACATATTGACTGCTTTCAAAAGCTTAAGCAAGAAACCGCAAGAGACACTGTCTTTCTCAGATGGTAACAACCAAACAAGCGTCTCTATAGTTGTCTTATGCTTCATCAGATCTCCATGTTCCATCACACCTTTGTTAAAACCAGATAATCTTCTATAACCATAAGCTTTCAAAGCTTCTCCAGTAACTTCTCCGCCAAGTATACCTTTTGTTTTGATGTTCATTATAACTCTCTTGTAAAAATCAATCTCTAGCTCACACAAATCCTCGACCCACCAGTCATGTGGAACTTCTCGAGCCCTGACTTGATCTGCACCGTTGTTATCATCAGCTAGTTTCTTTCTGTTGTAAGTATAAGACCATTCGACGTGGGATACATCCACGCAGGCCTTACTGGCTATGGCATCAATGCAAAGGCCAACCAGTTTGAGGTCCTCTGAGAGTGGTAAGAACGTCTTAGTGGTCTGAAGAACAATGATGGAGTCTTTCCAGCTACGGAAGAGGCTGGAGTTTAGAAACACATCAATCTTGTAGATCAAGTTTCCTTTCTCGACAGCCTCGTGCATTCCTAGGAACTCAGCTGCACACCTTGTAGCCACAACATTGTAGGCACTAAGAGTTACTGTCATACCGTAACAGAATTTGGCACAAGTCTCGAATGCAGTAGGTCCACCGGGTATACCAGAGATATTAACCTCATTCTTGTCCGTGCTTGAGAGCAACTTTTGCAGGCATGCACATTTAGACAGAAGAGGAAACTGCAGAGGATTAAACAAGAATCATCAAAAGCTCAACCCAACACTTTGTTTCAAGAAATCACATCTACACTTTCTCTCTGTATAATAAAAGAACACAGAGTTTTCCATGTTAAGATGCACTACGACTAAAATGGAATCCCATGTATACAGATTTTTGCGGACATAAGTCATATGGAGAGAAATTTTTACATACCTTATGCAAACAAAATCTTGATCCGCCTACATTGACAGTAATGTCACTAGCCAGTTCATTTTCTACGTACCTGCGTGAGATAAAATCAGCATCTAAACTCAGCGATCATCAACTACACTACTCTGCTTTTCATATGAAATGCACAAAAGTGCAAGCGCTTATGGCTCTATCTACAAGACATCAAATTAACAGAAAGAGAACAAGCACAAATATAGATCACAGCAGTACAGTAGCTGCGATAAAAAAAAAATACAAACTTGAAAAAGATTTGGATATTACCTGACATTATTTCCATCAGTTTTGATCGAATCTGGCTTAGACCCAATTTTCATAAACTTCATCTTTCTTCCCCCTAAGAAACAAAAAATCTCTTCAAGAGCTAAAGATCAATTGCTTTCAGAACAGACAAAAGCCTCAAGAATCACAACCTCCACTTGTTCCAAATTAGTTTAACTATAAACAAAACAATTCCCCTTAAAATGGAAATAAAAATGTTCCCAGAACCGAGGGTGGGGACCAGATTGTTCCTTTTATGCAACTAACTTAACTTCTTCCCTTGGAGATCTAAAAGCACAAACTCAGAGAAAGGAGAGAAAAAAAATGCCAAAAGAAAGAAGACAAAGCCTCAAAGGCAGGCAGAGAACTGACTCTAAAACCAATTAGACAGCATGATGCAACTCCTCTTTCCTCTTTTTATTAAATTAGGAACTTGTAGAATAATCAAAGTTTTAAAAGGTTTTCTTTTCAATGGAAGAGCCAATCAGAGAAGCAAATTGCTTCCTTGTAGACCAGCAAATGGCCGTGAAGCGCGGCCAAACAATGCAAACGAAGGGGACAATACCGTAGCAAAGCGTCTCAAGAGAAAATCCAAATCAAGAATCAAGATCCATCCTCTTAATGACTCTTGTACTTTGTTTAATTAATTCTGACTAATGTAATGCAGCTTAAGATTAGAATTAAATAAAATGCATTTTTAATCTGTGTTCTGTTTCTTCAAGCCTCAAGGTCCAACTTTGAAGCACATGTGTCTAGTATTAGTTTATTCAAACCGTAGAAGTTTGGCAACCTGCAAATTTAAAAACAGATAAAAACAGCATCTTTGAATAAGAGTAGAAGAAAACCACCACAACGGTAGACAAGAAGCATCTTTTATTTGTTTGTACTTTATCTTTTTATTATTTTTTCCTGGAAGGTTAACATATGAAAGAATAATCAAAGCATAAAACTGCAAACTGCAGGTGCTATGATCGGTTTTAAGTTGACCCAACAACTAAATCTGACGAATTTACAAGAAAATTCCACAATACTTTGGGCTGAAGAACGCCTAATTAATAACCAGCTTTCACAAAAAAAAAAAAGAACGCCTAATTAATAACCAGCTTTCACAAAAAAAAAAAAAGAATGCCTAATTAACAAAATCCAATTAATAACATTTGTTTGGTCGATGGATCCTGGTGTTCCGAGGATCAATTTAGTGGATTAGGTTGGGTATGAGAGTATAATACTGGGAATCAACAACTCTTAGAATTGCGAAATAAAGAGAACCGGTTATCCTCTCTACAAGCATTAATATGGACGATGAAAACAATGCTGCAGCATACTGCGTGCCAAACTTTTGGCACAAACTGTAAGGAGGTCATAGAGATGATCCAAACTCAACAAGACTGGCCAAGTTTTTCAACAGGGATTGGAGAAGTTATTGCACTACAAAGACAATTCCAAGATTTCAAGATCTTCCACATACCAAGACTTTCCAATCGGACTGCAGATGGTTTAGCTAGGATTGCTCCGTCATTTTATAGCAACTTGTTGTTTATTGGTTGTTCTATTCCGGTTTAGATTCACAGATCAACTTATGCCTTTGAGTAATAGAAAAGCCCTTTGTCGTAAAAAAAAATCCAATTAATTATACTAATGAAATTTAAATCATGTTATTATTTAAATAATACATTTAAGTGAAAACCTTATAATTTGATTGACAAAAAATGTAACTTGACAAAGATAATATGTATTAATAAGTCAAATGTGATATCAATACCACCTAGGATTTGGCCTCAAAGATTTCCTCACATGACATTTGTGAGATTAGCTAACCTAATCCATTTTTGATTAACCTAATTCCAATTTGGTTCGATCTAATTCATTTGGTTTTCCGGTTTCACAATCACTAGATTATGAGTTTGTATTCTTATTTGAATCATACTGTAAAGCTTAATAAACTATTGAAACATATATGGTTTATGTTTACTATTTAAGATTTAAAGTTACGTGATCAGAACTATCATTTGAAACATACCATGGTAAGATAAACCATATGGCCAACTCATACATTAGTCAAAGGCATATCCTTTAGGGTTTAGAGTTCATGTATAGAGTTTAATTAAATTTCGATGTCGGTTTGATCGCGCTGCTGGAAATGAGAATTGGCATGACAAGTTTCCTCATTTTTCTAAAGTATTTGAGATTATAGGGATCTGATCATCGTCCGGTCTAAACTGACATTCTCATAAAACCAGTCTGTAAATCAAAGAGATTCAAGTTTGATAAAAGATGGCTAGATAGTGAAGAAATCAAACAAGTTATTCTCGAGGGGTGGAAATCCGTGGATATGCCAGCTGACGCGAACATAATGGAACATATCTCGAGTTTTCAGAAGGCTTTGAGTCAATGGAGGATGGAAAACAACTTAGATTCAGAAAAGCAAGTGGAGGAGCTCAAGGAGAATGTTGAAAACATATACTCAAACGATGAGGCTTCATTGGAAGAGATAGCAAAAGCATCGAAGGACCAATCTAAGTCTCTTAGGCCGAGGAAATGTTCTGAAGGCAAAATAGTCGAGTTCTTTGGTTGCGCCGTTGCGGGTAGGGTATACAAACTCAAAAAAATTCATGCCTTAGCAAAATGGCGGAGAGTGAGAGATCGAATCACACATCTTTTGGATGCCTCATGAAATATGGTAGAGGACGAGGAGTGATTGGTAGCCATTGCTAGTAGTTACTTCTGACAAATGTTTGAATCGTCAAACCCATAAGATATTGATGAAGCACTGGCGGAAGTAAAGACAACAATGAATAAGACAATTAATGAAGATTTAACTGCTCTAGTTACTGAATGGGAGGTGAAGCTGGGATTATTTGCAATGCATCCAAAGAAAGCCTTAAGACCAGACGGAATTACTTTTCTTTTTTACTAGAAGTTCTAGGATATAGTGAAGGAAGATCTAACTCTTATGTTTAATCAATTCCTTTTAGAGGGTACAATGAAACAAGGGCTGAATCACACAAATATATGGTTAATAATGAAGAAGGATAAACCTAACGAGATGACTCAACTTAGGCCAATAAGTTTGTGTAATGTCAGCTATAAGATAATCTCAAAGGTCTTATGCCAAAGATTGAAGAAAGTTCTCCCAGACCGTATATCTAAAACCTAGTCAACCTTTGTTGATGGAAGACAAATTATGGATAACATCCTGATCACACAGGAGATGTTTCATGCGCTGAGAACAAAGCCAGGAGGAAGAAACAAGAGAATGGCAATAAAGACAATTATGAGTAAAGCGTATGACATGATAGAATGGATTTTTATAAAAGCGGTTATGTAAAAGATTGGTTTCTCGGCCATGCGGATTGATTGGATTATGCGATGTATTTCATCGGTAAAATATTAGATCCTTATGAATGGTCAACCTCACGGATAGATAACACCTGAAAGAGGCCTACGTCAAGGAGATCCTTTGTTTCCTTTCATATCTATTATATGCATAGAAGTCCTCGTTAGCCTTCTCAATCATGTAGAGAATCAAGGGAAGATAATGAGGATGTGTCTCTCATGCGGTAGACCCTCCATATCTCACATTCTCTTTGCTAATGATTACCTTTTTTTAAGGCGGAGCCCCGTGAATGTGAAGAAGTTATGAAAGTGTTAAGGAAATATGGAAAAGAATCAGAACAATGCATCAATTTTGATAAATCTTCATTACTCTTTGGTAAGAGAGTTTATGGTAATATAAGGCACATGATCAAGGATTCCCTCGAGATCCAAAAAGAAGGTGAGATGGGTACCTATTTAGGGATCTAAGAAGATATTAATGGATCGAAGTGCAAGTTTTCTTCTTTCCTTATGGAACGACTACAAAATAGATTAAACGGATGGACTGGAGATGGTTATCAAAAGGTGGGAAATTTTTTTAATAAAGTCTATTCTCTTAGCTCGTCCGACTTACATAATGTCTAGTTTCTTACTCCCTTTGAAGATTTGTGAGAAACTTGCAAGTGACATTGCACAATTCTTATGGAGCTCGAACCTGCCAAAAAGAGGGAACCACTGGACAAAATGGGAAAAGCTATGTTTACCACAGAACAAGGGAGGAATCAGATTCCGCATGATACACGAGTTCAGTATGGCTTTATTGGCAAAACAATTATGGCGATTGGTGCAATTCCCTGAGTCACTGGTGGCTCGAGTCTTGCATGGAAAATACAATAGATTAAGCTCACCATTGCGAGCTATCACTGTAGAGAATCCTTCCTATGTGTGGACAAGTATCTCAGCTGTGAGACAATTACTATTGCTGGGAATTAGACATAAGATTCATTCAGGATATGTTGTTAGAGTGAGAGGATCCTTGGATTCCTACAACACATGCTAGACCGGCAAGGCCCAATGTTCCAGTTGTACATCCAAGAATGACAATCAATGTTCCAGTTGTACATCCAAGAGTGACAATCAATGATTTAATTGACAGATGTTCAATGTAGTGGGACGTGGAAATGCTTGGAAATTTTGTTGTCTAGGAGAGGATATACCACTTATTCGTAGTCTAGCCATAAGCCAAACCAACCATCAGGATATGTTTCGCTATAGCTACACAAAGAGTGGACAATATACTGTTAAGTCTAGATACTAGGTAGCACACAATATTCTAAAGGTCGTGGAGGAGGAGTTTTGCTCGTAGCCGAGTATTACAAAGCTCTAAGCCTTTGCTTGGAAAATATATGCACCTCAGAAGATTCACCATCTTATTTGGAAACTTATAACCGGTCATGCTTCAGTAACACGAAATCTGACACGCATATGCAATGTGATAAATTGTCCAAGATGTGGGGAAGCTGATGTATCTGTTACTCACACTTTTTTTGAATGCTCACTGGAACTACATGCATGTTCCTTATCAGTGAAAGCAAGAGCTAAGAATATGAAAAAAGAAAGTTTCTCTCTTGATTTCTCTTGTTCAATGAATTACAATGTCATCGTTTTGATATTTATACAAGAAAGCATAAACCCTAGACTGGTGCACAGATGGCATCATCCTGAGTCTTCTAGTGAATCAAGGGCTTCAAATCGATTCATCAATTTGGGACCACTTTCCTCTCTGTTTGTACGGGAACTCGTCGTACTCTGTTTCTTCTCCTTTACCGCTCTTCTGTCTTTGTCCTCTCGTGAAGTAACCGTTGCAGATTGTAAGTGAATGGGCTCCTAATTGGGCTTACTAACAGGGCCCGCTACCTTCTTCTCCTTACCGGGTCTAGACAGATTAATACACCCTCTCAAACTCGGCGTGGGAGGCACGTTAACGCCCAGTTTGTACCTAAGATTGCAGAACTGATCAAATGGCAATGATTTCGTGAAGATGTCTGCAATATGAAGATGAGAAGGAACGTGCTTTACCATAAGAGAACCCAAAGCTACCCGTTCCCGAACATAATGATAATTTGTCTCGAAATGTTTAGTCCTCTTGTGAAAAGCCGGATTTGCTGTCAAGTACACCGACGACAAGTTATCACCAAACAGCTCAGGTGTGACTGGAAGGGAGATACCTAGCTCAAGCAGCAGTATACTGATCCAGGTTAATTCAGATGCTGTCTCTGAAAAAGCACGATATTCAGCTTCGGTAGAACTCTTGGACACAGTGGGCTGTTTCTTTGATGACCATGAGATGAGGTTCTGACCAAGGAATGTGCAAAATCCACTCGTCGATCTTTTGTGGAACAACCTGCCCAATCGCTATCGCTGTAGGCAGTGAGAGTGCAGTCTGAATCTTGTGTAAAGGAACGTCCCATTGACACAGTACCTTTGATATACCTCAGTATTCTTTTCAGGTTGTTGAAGTCAGAGACAGACGGGGTATGCATATTTTGACACACGTAGTTGACCGCAAACTGAATGTCGGGGCGTGTCAGCGTCAAATATTGTAGCTTACCCGCTAAGCTCCTGAAATAGTTGGGATCCAAGAAAAGTTGATCTTGATCAGGCACTCTGTTGAGTTGCAAAGGTAATGGTGTCTGCACTGGTGCGCAATTTTCCAGACCCGCAACTCTAAGAAGATCAATCGCATATTGTTCTTGAGAAAGAAAGAGACCTTGATCATGGAAATGAGCTTGAAATCCAAGAAAGTAATGAAGCTTGCCAAGTTCTTTCATCCGAAATTTCTTATTTAGTTCATCAAGAAGCTTTGCGAGGGCCTTTGAGCTATTTCCAGTAATAGCCATATCGTCCACATAAAGAAGCAGCATTATGATGTCTCCATTCCGATTATATATGAACAAAGACGGGTCTTTAATGCTGCACACAAAGCCAAACTCGAGCAAGAAGTCAGTAAACTTGTTGAACCAGGCACAAGGTGATTGTTTCAACCCGTAGAGTGACTTATGCAGAAGGCATACATGATCAAGCTTTGCTTTGTCGGTATAACCAGCAGGTTGACGCATGTAAACCGTTTCTTGTAGATCACCATGTAGAAAAGCATGTCTCACATCCATCTGTTTTATGTCCCACATCATAATGGTTGCAATGTGAAGCACTATCCTAACCATTGTAGTCCTCACAATTGGGCTGTAAGTCTCTAGATAGTCAACACCAGCTTATTGGTTGTTCCATTGAGCCACTAACCGAGCTTTACACGAATCTGGAGTACCGTCAGCTTTTAATTTTAATCGGTAGACCCATCTGTTCCCAAGAACATGCATCTCAGGTGTTCTAGGAACGAGAGACCATGTATTGGTTTCCTGACAGTTTCCTATCTCTTCATTCATCGCATTTCTCCACTTTGAATCCTTCAAAGCTGCAGAGACTGTTGTTGGTGGTCTGCAAGTAACCATGTGATTCATTAGAGCATACTTTGGATTCGGTTTCCTTATCCCCACTTGTGCTCTGGTTACCATATGATGTCTAGAAGTGACTGCAGACGCTTGATTACCAGGTTGAGGTACCGACATAGAGAACTCAGGCTGTCTTACTTCTGGCTCGGTCTCAGCGGAAGGTGTAGTGCTTGAGCTTGTAGTTATTGACTTGTGAGGAGGAATCATCCTTTGTAACGGTGGGAAATCTGCATCCGAGAACATAGACAGGCTTCCAGTATGAGCGACGTTGACAGTAGCGTGTGGTGTTTGAACAGGAACTGTAACTTGAGTCCCTTGAGTCCCAGTTGTGTGGTTGGTTGAGTTCGCAACTGGTGACAGGAAGCTTTTCTGCCATGCTGCAAGAGAAGGAGTACTAGAAGATGGATGAAGATGTTTATATATGTCACCAAACGGAAAGTGCATCTCATCAAATAGAACATGTCTACTGATATATACTATGCCTGTGAGAGGATAGAAGCATCTGTAGCCCTTAAACTTTTCATTATAACCAAGAAAAAGGCAGTGTAGTGACCTTGGATCAAACTTATTCACAGCATAATCATGTAGTGTAGGGTAACATGAGCATCCAAACGTTTGCATCGATGAGTATTCAGGTTTCTTTCTGAATAACACTTCAAATGGACTCCGTTTGTCGTCTAGAGCTGAAGAAGGAAGGAGATTACTCAGAAAATTAGCTGTAAAGAATGCTTCTACCCAGAATTTATGAGGAATCTTGCTCTGAAACATCAATGTTAAGCCAAGCTCCGTGATATTCCGGTGTATCCTTTCCGCAAGGCCATTTTGATGTAGGGGCAAGAAAGGTGTTGCTGTATACCACAGTTCTGCATATGAGACAGAAAACGAGTGCTCGTAAACTCACTCCCACCATCACATTGAAAAACATTGATCTTAGTTGAGAACTGATTTTCAACAAGCTTCTGAAATATTATGAATGCATTCATGAAGTCAGACTTTGCTTTCAATGGATACAACCAGCAAAAACGAGAATAGTTATCAATAAAGATTACATAGAATCTGAATCCTTGATTCGACATGACCGGAGAAGGACCCCAGAGATCACAGTGGACTCTCTCTAGAGGTAAACGACTACTCTTCCCAAGCCGACATGGTTCACACATCTTTGAGGTACTCTTATTGACTGCAATACTCTTATTCTGATTCAGATAATGAAGAACTTGAGAATGAGGATGCCCCAGCCGCATATGCCATACTTCATCACTCGCTGAAACTTGACGGTTAGAGAAGAGAACATGTGGTGAAGATGACTTAAGCCGATAAAGGCCCTCACTGGTGTTTCCTCTGCTCAACACCTTTTTGGACCCCTTGTCCTTAATACACACACCATCAGAGTCAAAATCAAAGGAGCAAGGATATTATTTTGTGAGCTTTGACACAGAGAGTAAAGATTTAGTAATATCATGACAAACCAAAACATCTTTAAGAGGAAGAGTACTTGATGTTGAAGCCAAGTCAGCTGATCCGACATGAGTAATAGGTAGAAACGTTCCATCACCGATCAACACTGCATCATTACCTTTGTAAGGCTGGCTATAGTTCAGGTGTTGTGTCGAGTTAGTGACATGAGACGAAGCACCGGATTCAGGGCACCACTCTGCACCATATTGGTCAGTGACGTCCGTGATACGCATTGCTGCTAGGGCCATAGGGAGCTCCTCATCTTGATATCTGTTGTTGAATCAATGCCAGCAACGGAAGGCAGTGTGACCAAATCTTCCACATATTTGACACGAAGGTCTTTCTTCAGAAGGAATAGAGGAACTGGAGGAGCTTGAGAGTTGTTGGTGAAACCCTCTTCCTCTAGTTGAGAAAGAGCCTCGACCTCGAGCACTGCCGAATCTGCAGTTAGTCTGACCCCTACCACGAGTATTGTAGTATCCTTGGGGAGCTCTTGTCGTATTGAAGGAAAGATGGGGTGCTACACCAGAGTCAACAGTGTATCTTTGGATACGAGAGTCATAGCTGTGGAGTCTACGAATGAGGTCATCAAGAGTGGGGTTGGCAACGAGGTCCATAGCTCCTTCAATACTCGTGATGAGAGGTTCATACTCTTTTCCCAGACCTTGTTAAGCATAGAAGATCTTCATTCTCTCAGGTACGGGATGACCAATAGAAGCTAACTAGTCACAGATCAACTTGATTTCTGTGAGATAATCTCCCATAGACTTTTCTATCTTCGTTATGGTTTGAAGTTTGCGTTGAAGCTCAAACAGTCGTGATGAAGAGGGTTTGTTGTAGTAGTGACCAGGAGTTATCCAGATCTCATGTGACGTGTTGCAGGAGACAACCATACTCTGAATGTCGTGAGAGAATGAACCCAAAAGCCATAACTTTATGACTTGGTCAATTTGAAACCAAGTAGCATGGTCAGGGTTAGAAACCAGATTTGCTGTCATGTTGATGTTAGGAACACTGATGGACGCTGGTGATTGAGAGAAGGAGCCATCGACGAAACCCAGAAAGCGTTGAGCGTTAAGAAAGGACTCAAACTGGTTTTTCCACAAAAGGTAGTTCCTTTCTGTAAGTTTCACGGTGACTGAATTTGTGATGTTTAGAGAAAGAGGTGTATAGAGTTCCATGGATCTGTCTTCCATGGCTCTGATACCATGAAAGCAAGAGCTAAGAATATGAAAAAGAAAGTTTCTCTCGTGATTTCTCTTGTTCAATGAATTACAATGTCATCTTTTTGATATTTATACAAGAAAGCATAAACCCTAGACAGGTGCACAGATGGCATCATCCTGAGTCTTCCAGTGAATCAAGGGCTACAAATCGATTCATCAGTTTGGGACCACTTTCCTCTCTGTTCGTACGGGAACTTGTCTTACTCTGTTTCTTCTCCTCTACTGCTCTTCTGTCTTTCTCTTCTCGTGAAGTAACTGTTGCAGATTGTAAGTGAATGGGCTCCAGATTGGGCTTACTGACAGGGCCCGCTACCTTCTTTTCCTTAACGGGTCCAGACAGATTAATAATCAGCAACCCCATTGGCCCCAAATAGTTTCCCAGTACCAAGCATCTATGCCAATATGGATTCTCTTCTGGAGAGAAAACATCATTGAAGATCTGAAGCTATGCGGAAGGAGAATGCCAAGCTTGGTTCTCGGTGAATGAGAATCCACATATTTCATCAAATCACTTAACTGCAATAGAATCACAAGTCGTATGCTTGGAGAACATTTGTTTTATAGATGGTTCTTGGAATTCAACCTCTCCATTTAGCGGCTGCGGATGGGTATGGAAGGACAGCTCTGGACAAATCCAACTAATTGGGATACGGAATATAAATAGACGGCAGTCGGATTTGCATACAAAACTAGAAGCATTAATGGGCGATGGAGAGTATGCTTGAAGATATATGATGCCATAACTTTGGGACATACTGTAAGGACCTGATCACGATGGTAAAAGAACCTTAGGCATGGCCAAACTTCGCAACAGAAATGGAAGGGATCAAGATTCTTCAACAACAATTCCAAGCTTCCAAGGTCTCCCACATACCTAGGGCACAAAATGGATTTTCCGATTTTCTAGCTAGAACTTCCTGGTCTCTCTATAAAGATCTTTGTTTTGTTGGTTGTTTTATTCTGGTCTGTTACTCAAAATATCTAAAGACTGAGTAATAAAATAGATGTTTGATGTCAAAAAAGAGTTTAGTTATATGTAAGGTTCTGTTTTTACAGTTTAGGTTTTAGAATTAAATGATCATAACAATTGTTTCATACATTTAGTTAACATGTGACGATAAACCCTATGACCCAATCATAAGTTAATGTAAGGTTTATTGTTAGGGTTTAATCATATGGTTTAATGTAGCTATACATAGGTTATAAGTTATAGGGATCAAGATTATTGACATTAGAAATAAAGAGACAAGAAGAAGAGATGATCCAAATGCTTGAGGAAGAGTTTGGTCCGTACAGACTTTGATCATAAGTCTACCCATACAGTCTTGGCTTTCAAGTAACCAACCTAGACCTAGATTACCTTGGAAGGACATGTTAACTGTTGGATGCAATTTGAAGAGAGTTTGAATCTCCATGAATATTAAAATAGTTAAAGCCACATGTTCCCTTAAGCAACTAGCCGTTGGACCATGTCTTTTTCACCTTGCTGAGACCATCTTGTTTATTCTTATTCTGCTTGTCTCTACTTGTATTTACATATATGTTGTAAGCAGACCAGATCAGTTAATGAAATAATATCCTTCTCTCTCTCTCTCTCTCTCTCTCTCTCTCTCTCTCTCTCTCTCTCTTCTCTCTCTCATCATACTGTTCTTCACTAAATATTGTTTTCTTACATGGTATCAAAGCTCTAAAAGCTACAATTTTTTTCTCTACTTTCATAAATCACTCCAGTCTCTCTCTTTTAAGTCTTACACTCTTTAATCTTCAAGAAACATCCTTCACCCACTGGAAAATAACAAATCGAAATGGAGAAACGCAAACAAGTGATTATTCCATTCACTCTAAAGGTGTTGAACAATATTTTCTTGTCATGAATGATCAAGACTGCCCTTGGTGGAAGAGGTTTATGGGGACACATCACCTCAGGCGAAGCTCCAAAACAGACTACTCAAGGTGAAGATGACAAGGAGATTATGGTAATAGATGGAGGCAAATGGGGCCATTATGTAAAGCTCACTTTTGGTCTCATTATGGAGGCCTATTTATACTGTGAAACAGCAAAAGAGCTGTGGGATACCTTACAAAAGGTCTATGGTAACACTTCAAATCTTAGCATAGTGTTTGAAGTGAAGAAGGAAATCAATAATATGAGGGCAGAGCTTGAGATATTGATACCAAGCACCATTTATCCAGCCATTCTGAATGAGAGGCGTGAGCAAAAGAAAGTCTTTGGTTTGCTTCTAACTCTCAGCTCAACTTAGAATGACTTAATCAAGCATCTACTAAGGGCAGAGTAACTTCCGATAGTTGATGAAGTATGTGCTCAAATCCAGAAGGAAAAAGGATTTCTTGGTATTTTTGGAGGAAAAGGGGAACTGACCATGGCTAACAAAGTTGAAAAAGCATAATGTTCTGCTCAAATTACCCAAGAGAAACTATCCAAAATAAGAGATTGATTGCAGTACTTAAGGATCGTATCCACAAAGACTCAATATCTCACACAATGGACTTGAGTTTCAAACTACGCTAGGTCAGATAATATATGGAGTATTAACAAAGCAAGTAAATCAAGGAGTTTGCTGTTTTATGGAAGGAGGGATTTCTAGACTTAGGGTTTCATTCAGGTAATCAGGATTATAGTGGATAGAAGCTAAGGGTATTAGTCATAGAAATCGATATGTAATATAAAAGACGACCAGCTCGCGCTGCGAGTCTAATCTGTTGACTAAGTTTTTGTTCCAACTCTCGATGTGAATTCGGATTGACCCTCAATCGACGCTATTAAACTAGGATCGATCAATGGTTGCTTGAGTCAAGCATTACGACCTAATTCTATATGTTCACTAGGCTCCTCGATAAACTGTCGTTTGTTTCCAACAACCTAGCTCAGCATGATTATATTCATGTACTAGACCATGCTCTCGCTTGCGCCTAACTATCCTATGATCAGGTTTCTAGTTAATTACTCTAGAAGCAAGCATTAAAAACAATAATATTGATGGATCTAATAATCATCCTAGCAGTTCTTTTTTTTTTGGCTAATCCATCAAAACCCTAGAAAACCTAAACCTAGCAGATGGATCTACTTAGACATGATAGATGAAAGCATAAACTGAATAGATATAAAATAGAAAGCAATATAAAATCAAAGGAGTTCCAGGATAAATCTGAAGGAGTTCCTCTCTTCTTTCCTAACCTAGAACTATTAATAAAATAAAGCTTGTTGCCAAAACAATGACATATAACACATAAATAGGGTTTAAAGTCGTGCAAGGATATTTTGGTAATTTCTGTTGGCTTCTGCGCTTAAGTCGGCCATAAATCAAGTCGGATCTGTCTTCTGGGATCACCTTTGATCGACACCAACGCTGTGCCCTCAATCGACACTCATTCATCTTCTCGACAGCTTCCTCTCGTGAGGCAGACAAACCACTCTTTAGTAAATCAAGCATAACTTTAGATCTAACCGTCAAATGGACCTCAAACTGATGGTTTGGGAAACATAACCAAATTATATATCTTGTATCAAAATCTCGGATCAATCTCACCATGTTAAGATCTCCATCCATAGATAAACTTCTGACGCATCAGAGCAGTTCTTCATCTCAAACAGCTATAGAATCACCAAAGTAATCCAGAACGTAACTGAACCCGAAAACGCTCTAATAAAACTCCATAAACATATAATAGAATCTAAATAGGGCTGATATCATGGCTTAAAATTGTAAATATCAGACCCTATCAACTCCCGCAGACTTAACTTTTTGCTTGTCCTCAAGCAAAACAAAGGTAAATTTGTGGAAGAGGTTTGAAAACGCGGGGATACACAATATCTCTAACTCGTCCTTATCACCTATACTATGTTGCAACCAAATCAAATACATGTTAATCTTAGAGAAACTTTATATACCTTATCCTAGTATAGCAACCAAATCAATTTTACCAACGACTTAGCGAATACTAGTCTAACTCACCCAACTACTAACCTCATTTCTTGCATAAATAGATGTGTAGGCTTTACCTTGGGAGTACCGATCAAAGGATGCATGGACTCTTTACCCCAACATGTATCTGAGTAGACATGTAGTCTTATTCTGGTTTGTTTTCTCCATATATCCCCCTTCTCTGAATCCTTTTATTATCTCAAATTCCAATGACCAATGATGCTGATTCAGGTCACCATATAGCCATCTTTTTCGATTTTTATTTGGAAAAGTATAGACGAATAGTTGGGTCATAGGTAATGCACCTACCTCTCGCTTCCAAAAATGTGTGATCATCCCTTTGAATTAGAATAGTGGGGTCATCAGTAATGTACCTACCCCTCTGCATCTCTGGGAATCATCTCAATCTTTTATTTTTATTTCTTTTCGGATGCCGAAGAGAGGAGAGAAGGAAACAAAAGACATACAAACTTTTACCTTGCAGACCTGAAGGAGGAATCCGATCCAATGTATGCCAAACCCCAAAGCAAGCTAATAAGTCTGTAGTAGGTTGGAGGTTAGCTTCGGTTCCTTCAAACTTTATAAGCAAGTGTGATATTGTGGCATGCTGATCCACTTTGGTATCTCTAGTACTTTCTGCAAGCAACAAATTTAAGAATGGTGTTATAAAGTGGTTAGTGAACAAGTAAAAATCTAAATATGATCATAATCCCCTTCTTAACTCAATAAATATTTTGAAAAACTTATATAGATAAAGCAAATAAAAGCTCAAAACAATAAATAACATCAGTGAACCTCCCATAGACTTAATTAACATTGTCCCAGTGTAATCTCGTCCTGGTTTGATTTAGGAATAATTTAATCATAAGTAAAAGTTGTAGAGAAAATCAAGTATACTGAACTCCGAAAGGAGTGTCGACCGGTGGTGTGTTGTGAGTGTCGACCGATGGTGAACCATCCAAGCCGTCGACCGACGGTGAGCTGATGTTGTCGACCGATGGTGAACTCGAACATTCAACTCCTTCTCTTAAAAACCTTCAAAAGTAAAACAATAACCAAAATTAAAACTAGCATAAGTAAAAACCAATTGAAAACTTATTACACAGTGGGTTGCCTCCCACTCAGCGTTTGGTTACAATCATTAGCTTGGCTTCTGGAGATCTGATTCAGTGTAGATGAGATTGGGTTCTTGCTCCAAAACAATTTCCAGTGTCCAATATCTTCAGCTTCATCACACTCATTGTGAAAGCCTCCGTAGACTCTTCTCATTTGTCTATCATCTCAGCAATAAGGAGTGCTCAAAGCATTCCCAACGGCTGTGAGAAGCATCTGCTGCACAATTTGTATTTCCTGACACCATCAGAGAAGTGGGGAATCAATGACAATTCATAACCACCCTTGGTCCTTTTCCTCTTCTTCCAGTTCTTTCTCTTTTTCCCTAGACTTGTCTGATCTCGTGTGGTTGTGTTCATCAAAAAGATTTTGGCACACTTCAAAATCATTCTGCACTGATACGCAATGGGTGTCGATTGACACTCTAGTGTTGATGTCGATCGATGCTCAAGTGGTGGCGTCGATCGATTCACCAATGGGGGTGTCGATCGATGCTACGATCGATGGTCCTTGGGCAACGTCACCTTCATACCTCAATCTTCTCTGAGAGACAACTATATGCTGAGGATCATCAAATACCTCCATGTAGGGATCCATATACACACTTCCATTTGGTGGAATAGGAAATTCAACCTCAAAAACAGTGCTGCGAACTACAAACTTCACAAGATCATGTATCCTTTTCGCTCTTTTGTGAAACCCATCAGCTTCTTCTGTGCAGATAGGTGGTCTATGATGTTTAGGGACAGCAAGGTGTGAGTTCTTCGACACGTGCACTCTCTCCTCAATCAGTCCTCGTTCAATCATATAACCTAGCTGTTTGTCCAGCAATGAGTGTCGATTGATATCATCAGGTGGTTGTCGATCGATGCAATCTTGTGGTTGTCGATAGATATCATCAAGTGGTTGTCGATCGATGCAATCTTGTGGTTGTCGATTGATGCTAGCTTTTGGTGAAGTATCCAAATCTCTTCCCAAAGTGTTCTGATCGTTATCAAGCTTCTGCTCCATGTCCTTATCCATATCTTCTAGCTCCAAGATATTTTTGAGTTCCAAAAGATCTCCCATGGTGATTTCTCTGTCTACATATGGAGCATTATAACAACTTGATACATCGGTGCTCTCTAGTGTCGAGTCTGCAGTGTCCTGAAGACAAATCAAGCTTTCATGGATGTCAAGTGGTGTTAATTGAGAACAGGGGTTAGTGTCTATCGATACTGAGGTCTTAACGTCGATCGACGTTGACGTCTTAGTGTCGATCGACGCTGAGGTCAGATCAATAATATCATCTTTTTCAGCTCTGGCTGGCTTAGATCCATGTTGCTCATCATCATCTACCATATATCTCAGCATAGATTCCATCTTGATCTATAGATTTGCTGCTGAATCATAGATAAAATTGCTGAGGAAGGCGTTTGTGATGTCATTCTAGGTAGTGAGAGATTCAGGTGACAACTTCTTGAACCAACATATTGATTCTCCAGCAAGAGAGTATGGGAATAGCTTGCAGAAGTAGTAGTCATCATAAACTCCATTGCACTTAATGGTTGACGCTAGATCTTTGAATGTTTCAAGATGGTTAAGGGGATATTCATGAGGAAGACCATGAAAGGGATGTTGACCCACAAGAGAGATATATGCAGGATTCAACTCAAAATCATTCCTCTAGAGTGTAGAACGATGCATTGCACACATGTTAGCGTAGAACTCTTCAAGACTGTTGTTGTCTCTAATTTTTTTTTCCGTTCAGTCTTAGCATTCACAGCAACGTCAGTAGCATCAGGGATTGCAGTCCACTGTGCATAAATCAAATGTCATGCATTGTTGCGAGCGCGACCTTCTTCCTCTCGTAAAACCCCATTCTTGTCAAAACTCAGTATTAGTACATCAACCTTCTCTGTCTTCCCGCAAGTAGTGTCGATCAATACCGAGGAGTTGATGTCGATCGACGTCATAGTGTTGGTATCGATTGACAAGGAGGTGTTGGTATCGATTGATACTCGTTTCTCTTCATTGTTCATTGCTGCTTGGAGGGTGTCGACTGCCCTCTTAGACTTATGGATCGTGCGTGAATCAGTAGACTCCTTCTTTGTAGAGCCCAAAAATCCTCTTCTCATCGCTTCCTAGTACTAAGATATATGTACATGAAACAAAAGAAAAGAAGAGTAGAGTAAGTAAACTAAAAATAAAAACCTAGACAAAATCCTACACCTAGTCTAATGGTGATCAGAGTCCCCGGCAACGGCGCCAAATTTGATGCGCTCAAATTAACTCAAGAGAAACTCTCTCAAATAAGAGGTTGATTGCAGTACTTAAGGATCGTATCCACAGAGACTTGATATCTCACACAATAGACTTGAGTTTCAGACTACGCTAGGTCATACAATATATGGAGTATTAGTAAAGCAAGTAAATCAAGGAGCTTGTTGTTTATGGAAGGAAAGATTGCTAGTCATTCAGGTAATCATGATTATAGTGTATAGAAGCTAAGGGTATTAGTCAAAGAACTCGATATCTAATATAAAAGACGACCAGCTCTCGCTCTGAGTCTAATCTATTGACTATGTCTTTGTTCCAACTCTCGTTGTGAACTTGGATTGACTGTCAATCGACGCTATTGAACTAGCATCGATCGATGGTCGCTTAAGTCAAGCATTATGACCTAACTCGATATGTTCACTAGGTTCCTCGATCAACTCTCGTTTGTTTCTAACAACCTAACTCAGCATGATTATATTTAGGTAATAGACCATGCTCACTTGCGCCTAACTATCCTATGATCAGATTTCTAGTTAATTACTCTAGAAGCAAGAATTAAGAAGAATCCTATTGATAGATCTGATAATCATCCTAGCAGTTCTATTGTTTGGCTAATCCATCAAAACCGTAGAAAACATAAACCTAGCAGATGGATCTACTCAGACATGATAGATGAAAGGATAAACTGAATAGATATAAAATAAAAAGCAATATAAAACCAAAAGAGTTCTTCTCTTCTCTCCTAACCTAGAACTATTAATAAAATAAAGCTTGTTTCCTAAACAATGGCATAGAAACACATAAATAGGGTTTAAAGTCGTGCAAAGGTATTCTGGTAATTTGTGATGGCTTATGCGCTTAAGTTGGCCATAAAAAAAGTCGGGCCTGTCTTCTGGGATCACCGTCGATCGACACCAAGGCTGTGCCATCGATCGACACTCATTCATCTTCTCGACAGCTTGGTCTCGCGAGGAAAAAATACCACTCTTCAGTAAATCGGGCATAACTTTAGATCTAACTGTCAGATGAACCTCAAACAGGTGGAATTAGAAATCTATCTCAAATATCTATCTTGTATCAAAAGCTAAGCTCAATATCATCGTGTTAAGATCTATATCCATAGATAAACCTCTGATGCATCTGTGCGGTTCTGTATCTCAAACAGCTCCGACATCGCCAAAGTACCACAAAACATACTTGAACCTAAAAACATTCTAATAAAACTCTAGAAACATATAATAGACTCTAAATAGGACTGATATCTTGGCCTAAAAGTGGTAAATATGAGACCCTATCACATAAATATCTTCAACAAACAAGGTGTTCTACAAGCCAGCAAATAGGCGTGTGACATGTGAACATTGCAAGAGGATGAGACACACCAAGAGAGAACTGCTGAATACTCCATCCTTATCTCAGCCACCATCTAAGTTTAGTCAAGGTAGAGCACATGAAGCAAGAGCTTATGAAGCTACACAGCTGACCATTAAATTAAGAAGCATTGAAATTATGATTTGTTATAATTTGATTGGTAGTTTAACATCTTATATGTACATTCTCAATGACTTATAGCCTCAAATTTTATATAGTATAAATTAATTTTGAGAATCTTATGTGTTTTGAATTAAAATTGACGGTTTTTGAAATTGATGAATTCTTCACAAGATATTTTTTTGTTAGGTTAATACTAATAATTTTTCTTGTTGTTAATTTACGTTTTCTGTATCGGTTTCTATTTTATATTGAAAAGAATATTTTTTTTAGAAATTTTGACATTTTCAGAAGCACTAAATTTTGACATATTTGTACTCATACTCATTTATATATTGGGTTTTAAGCGGACTACAGTACCGTTGTTTTTTTCACATCGAGAAAGTTGCCCTGCAATCGCCAAAGTATTTTCTTCGCATGTTCACATAAGCCTATATGTGGGGAACGCTTGTACTTTCACAGGGCCTTCATGAACTTGTGTTCCCCAATAGATTGATATTACAAAGAGTTGGCTCAGTAGTATATTACTTATATGATATCCTCCCAACAAATCCCAACACGTTTGACCCTTAATGTTTGCTACTCACTAAAAAATAGAGAGATTTTAGTACTTTAGGTGATCACTCTTAAACGATACTTCCTCCATTCCATGAAGATAAAGGTGCTTGAGGTTTTCATTTGCTTCACAAGAAAAGAAAGTTTTATGTTTTCAATATAACTCTGTGGGTTACTTACCCATTTTACCTTGCACTATACTATTTTTATTTTATTTTCTGATTGCTTCTTTCATTTCACTTCCCAAATGGGAAACCATTTTACAAATATGACTTCTCTTCTGGGACATAAAAACTAAACATTATTAATAATAATAATAATAATAATAATAATAATAATAATAATAATAATAATAATAATAATAATAATAATAATAATAAGGATGAAAGTTAAATCGAAACAAAAACAAGAGTTAAGCAGTAGACTAAGACACTAGGCAAGGGTAAGTGAGGGTCACTAGATCTGAATAAAATTAAACCAAGTGTAGATGTAGGTCTCTGTATTTGATGAATTAGTTCTCGTCGCAGTCGCAGTTGAGCGAACTGTTGTGAGAGTCTTCTGATCCAAGCTTGCAAGTTTTGCTCTCAACGTCAATTGAATCTCCTTGATGGTGCAGCGTATGAATGAGTTGAGCGGTCGATCAAATAATCAAAAACTACAAGAGACATGTTCTTGGATCGATCAAAGAGCTTCCAGAGAAAACTTCTTCGAGACTAACTTTTTGAGAGATAAATTTAATCGAATCATACAAGGAAATAAAAAAAAGATCTTGTTTATAAATAATTAAAGTCTGATTATTATGCAATCCTAATCTCTGTTTATATAGTAAATCCAAAGGTAAAAACAAGCTAGGACTAGGAAAGATAAATACGAACTAGAAAAAGAAAATCTAAAACTTATCCTAACTAGAGAAAAACATAGAAAAGTAAATAGACAAAAAAATAAGGGCAAATCTCTCAAATAACACCTTTTGAAGTTTTTGTCACAAAAATAAACTTCAAAAACAAAAATGACCAAACTAGACCTTTTTATTTTTTAAAAATTAATATTTTTTATTTAATTTTTCAATTTTAAACCTCACCCCCAAAACCCCACCCCATAACTCTAAACCCTAAGTCAAGATTAGTTAACCCAAGGGGTATAAACGTATATTTACCCCCAAAATTCCACCCCAAAAAGGTTATTTTTGTCATTTTTTCCCTTAAAGTTTATTTTTGTGACAAAAATTTTTTTAGGTCTATCTTAGGGTATTTCTCAAAAAATAATAAGGATGATAATTTGAATAATTATCATGTTGGCGCCAATAGTAGAGATGATGCTGCATCACTTGATGACTATATGTGGCTGCTTGTACTCACCTGTGTATAACCTAGAATTCCTTCATCTCCAAAGAAAATAAACAACAATTTGTAAGGTAATTTGGCAGAAAACCTTCAGCTTACTAAATGGAGAAGCATTTCTGACCCAAACCACAATGTCCGAGAATATGGAAGGCGGTGAAAGAGATGAGTGAGTAATATCTGACCATACTTCTTGAGAAAAAGACACCCAATGAGTAAGTTCTCCAATGTTTTTAAAGTTATGTCACAGAGCAAGCATTGCGCCTGTACTTAATTGCGGACCCCAACTTCAAAGGTAATCGCTTGTCATTAATCTATCTTGCATCTCTAAAAAAGAAAAAAGCATGTTTCGGGATGCGTTACTTGAACTATACAGTAGATTACCATGACACAACTGGTGGAGGAGGATTTGAAGCAGACCATGTTTTGGAAGTTAAGAATAAAGAAGGTACATCATTTAAACCACTCTGCCAAAGGAAAACATTCGGTGAAGAGTTAGAAGGATCAGGGGGAAAATGATTTCTTAAAGATTCCCTCAAAAAATCTTGTAATCTGATGTCTTCCATGCCAGAGGGACCAATGGTTAATGTTGATGGCTTTGTGAGACTGAGCCATTAAGAGAAAAACCTGTAACCATTGTGTCGTTCGGTCCTGAATCATTTAAACCATTGTGAGACCGAGGCATTCAGCTGAAACTATTGTATTAAAGAGGGTTAATTTGACATTGCAATTTTTTTCTTAAAATGTGTAAAAAGATCAAAACTTCTATTTTTGTGGAAGGGAGAGAATAACTAACTTCCAAAGTGATACATTCTAGAGAATTGTGCTTTAGTTATGTCATTGTACCTTTTTTAATAAATAAATACATTTATTCTTAAATAAAAAGGAGAAGTGGAAAAAGTACACAAACTCCGGTACACCAGAGAAATGCGGCTCTAGGTTACATTAAATCAGATCAAACACCATTAAAACTAATCTACATAAGCCAAGATGTCAGCTGAGGGAAAGAAAGCTTGGGAATAGTGAGTTCTTCTCCAGTTTGACCACTGGTGGTCGTCTCTCACAGTGTGTCGCGACTTCTCAACTGAGGGGGTGTCCAATTCTGTCACGCCATTCTGTCCATAGTCCACCGTTCGAGCCAAGACCACCTCCAGAGTAGCTCCACGGCCTTAACGTCATATCCAGATAGAACCAGACTCAAAACCCTAATCTCCTCCAAACTGTCTATGGTGCCGTCAACTCTCAGTCCGAGAAACTGTGCACCACTCCAATCTCACTCCAGTGGTGTGAAGAAGCTCGCGTCGGACGTATTACAAGCTCGGAGGAACCATCATCCCCCAAAGAAATTCCCATCATAGTTAAGATCCTCCACCAGGTCCGACATGAAGCTTGCAGTTCTGATGACTGACTTGTGGACCTCAACATCTCTCCTCCGTCCTCGTAACAGAGTATGAATCCTGTGAATAAAACACCAACTTCAAAGACGTCTCCTTAAATATTTCTGCTTTATCACACTCCAAAGATAGATCAACGAACTTGAGAGTTAGATGATGAAGACATTTGTTGTAAACAGAGAGAGAAACAGAGTATGATAGTGAAGATGAAAAACAGAGCACACAAGCAAGTTTATCCAGTTCATGCCCGTTAACTAGGGTCGCTACGTCTGGCCGGGATCTTTTGTCCCGGAATCCACTAGATCAATAAGTGTTTACATAGATATCAAAACCCCAAGGCCCTTACAGAACTCTCACCGGTTTATATCTTACACTCTTCTCCAAGAACACAAAACTAGCTTATGCTATGAGTATGTTCTCTCTTTTCTTTTTCTACACCTCTTCCGAATACAACAAGCTCTATATATATACAGATTAGTACTCACCCCACATCCCTCGCTTGGCCACATGTGCTCCTAGTACGGAGTAATTAAATGAGAGCAACTTGAGCTTATCTTCTGAGTTGCTTTACCCGACAAGAAGATCTGTTGCTTTTGCTTTATGGCTGCAGCAACGGCTTGTTTACTTGTGGTCCTGCATGTGGTCCTGCTTCTTGAGATAGTACGAGATCCTTCATGTAAGCTTGTAGACTTGCTCTCCACGCTTCCCTTGACAGTGTGATATATGCTTTTCCATTACTATATATTCAACAAAACTCCACCTATATAGCAATGAAGAAAGATCAAGCATTATCCATAAGCGATTTCCTGAGAACGTAAGAGAGATGGTAGAACGATCTAGATTACTGGATTCCTATCCTGGATCCTGAGTCCAATTACTCAGCCCTTACACGCAGCAAGTTAAGAGCAGCTTGAAACTTGCTAACGGGTAAGACTTTGGTGAATATATCAGCTGGATTAGCCAGAGTAGATATCTTCAACACCTCCACATGTCCATCAGCTATAACATCTCGGATCTTGTGGAACTTAGTGTCAACGTGTTTGGTTCTTTCGTGGTGCACGTTGTTCTTTGATAAGGCAATAGCACTTTGAGAATCACAGAAAATCTCCACACTCTTCTGCTCATATCCGAGATCTTTAAAAATTCCCTTTAGCCATAATGCTTCCTTGACAGCCTCTGTTAGAGACATGTATTCAGCCTCCGTTGTGGAGAGAGCCACAACTTTCTGCAATGCTGACCTCCAATTGATTGTATTTCCTCCAAGAGTCAATACCATACCTCCAATTGACCTTCTCCTATCTTTGTCAGCTGCATAATCTGAGTCACAGTAACCTTTCAAGGTGAACTCAGATCCTTTTCTGTAACATAGCTTGGTCTTAAGAGTACTCTTGATATATCTTAAAACCCACTTAACCCCGAGCCAATGCTCCTTGATAGGATTTGTCATGAACCAACTGATGATCCCCACAAGGTAAGATAAGTCAGGTCGAGTTCCAATCATCCCATACATGATACGTCCTACTGTGTTTGAGTAAGGGACAGTCTTCATGTATTCAGCATCATCTACCAACTGACATTTTGTAGCAGCTCTCATGTTCAAGTGTGCCCCCAAAGGTGTAACAACATGTTTAGCTTGAGCCATCTTGTACGTTTCCAAAACTTTTTCCATGTATCCTTCCTGAGATAACCACAACTTCCCTGCAGTTCTGTCCCTTGATATTTCTATACCGAGAATCTTCTTTGCAGCCCCAAGGTCTTTCATTTCAAACCTATCACTGAGTTTCCTTTTCAGTTCAGAGATAACCTTCATGTCTTTTGCAGCATGTAGCATGTCATCGACATATATCAGTAGATACGCCTTTGAACCATCTTCAAGTGTTTTAATGTAAACACAGTGATCTCTTAGGCTCTTCTCAAAACCAATCTTAGTCATAAACCCATTAAACTTTTGATTCCACTTTCTTGGAGACTGTTTTAGTCCATAGAGTGACTTGTTTAGGAGGCAAACCTCATTTTTCTTGAACTGATCTTCAAAACCTTCTGTAGCTTCCATATAGATTTTCTCATCCAATTCTCCATACAAGAAAGCAGTTTTGACATCTAATTGTTCAAGTTCTAGATCTTCTTCTACAACTATAGCAAGTAGTATCCTTATAGACACATGACGAACCACGGGTGCAAAGATCTCTGTGTAGTCTACCCCCTCCTTTTGTGCATAACCTTTGGCAACTAGTCTGCATTTGAACCTTGGCTGTTCAACACCTGGAATCCCTGACTTACGTTTGTAGATCCATTTACAGCCTATGACACGCTTCCCTTTTGGTCTAGTTACAACAGTCCAGGTGAAGTTCTTGTTTAAGGAATCCATCTCTTCATTCATCCCTCCTTTCCAGAACTCCCAATCTTCATCTCTTAAACCTTCTTCATAGTCTGCAGGTTCTCTAGGATCACCATCAACTGTTGTAAGTAGTGCTTCTGCATCAAAAAAGTCCTCTTCATCATCAGTTTCTTCACCGAAGTATCCCTCGACATCAAACCTTCTTGGTGCCCTGATATTTCTTCTTGTTCTGTCTCGAGCTAAGTGATAACTTTCTGGTGAGTCTTCATCATTCACTTCTGTGTCTTGTTGTCCCTTAGTTACTGGAACTGCTTCTTCTTCTGAATGATGATCGTCTTGGATTATGTGGTGATCATCCAGGGATACTGTCTCTTCCGAATGATCTCCACCTAAGGTCATATCACTGCTCTCAGGTGCCTCAAGATCAAAATAGCTATCAGTTGACTCTTCATTGGTTTGAATTTCTTTTCCTCTCTGCATGATGTCTCTCTACACTGCATTCTCCTGAAATATCACGTTTCTATTGATCATACATTTTTTTATCTTCAATCAACCTTGTTTTGTATCCTTTCACTCTGGGAGGGTAGACAAGAAGAACACCTTTCTTAGCTCTTGGCGTTAGCTTTCCATCATCTGAGTGAACAAAACATACACAACCAAATCTCCTCAGATAGCTGTAAACTAGAGCTTTTCCTGACCATTTCTTGTCTGGTATTTCAAAGTTTAAAGCAGATGAGGGTGTCTTGTTGATCAGTGTAACTGCCGTGTGAGTAGCTTCAGCCCAAAACATTTTTGGAAGACCAGAATCACTTAACATGATTCTTACCTTTTCCATGATAGTCCGGTTCATGCGCTCTGCAACTCCGTTTTGTCGTGGGGTGTAAGCGCATGTTCTATGTCTCACTATACCCTTCTCTTTACAGAAATCATTGAAACTTTGATTACAGAACTCAAGGCCATTATCGGTCCTTAAGATCTTAATCTTTCTTTCAGCTTGGTTCTCTACCATCACACTCCACTCCACAAAACTTGCAAACGCTTCGTCCTTATGTTTCAGGAAATAAACCCATGTCTTCCTTGAGTAGTCATCTATAAAGGAGATGAAATACTGACAACTACCAAGAGAAGTTGGCACTGTAGGAGCTCCCCACAAATCAGAATGTACATAGTCAAGTCTGTCTTTTGTGTCATGAGTTGCAACAGCGAAGCTTACTCTCTTTGCTTTTCCATACACATAGTCTTCACACATACCGAACGTTGAGATCTTCTTCCTGTCAAGCAGCCCTTTCTTAACCATAAGATCCATGTTTTTCTGACTCATATGGCCTAGTCTCCGATGCCATATAAGTGTATCATCACTTTTCTTCTCTGAAACTAACAGTTGCCACACTCTGGTTTTCCTTGAAGCAGATACAGCTTCTCATGTCTTTTTCCTATCATGAGAGTTCTGGTTCCATCTGTAACCTTAAGGATCCCATCTTTAGACTCAAAACCACATCCAAGTTCCTGCATAGTTCCCATGGATAATAGGTTTCTATCCATATCTGGTATGAATCTTACTTCCGTGAGCAAGAAGGTAGATCCATCTGCATTTCTTATTCTGATACTCCCTATTCCCTTAACCCTTGATGTAGTCTTGTTTCCCATACGAACTGATCCTCCAACATCTTCTCTCAGATCCTCAAACCACTCTCTTCTGTAAGTCATATGGTAACTGCATCCTGTATTCATTACCCACTCATCTTCCAAGCTTATACCTATCAGATGCAGTGCCTCTAATACATACAGTCCTGAAGCTTCACCTTTGTTCTCTTTAACCATAGCAGCTTCTCCTCTGTTACCACCAGATTGGTACTTAGATTTGCTCTGGTATCTGTTTCTACTCGGGCATGAGTTCTTCAAATGTCCCTCTTCACCACAAATCCAGCACCCCTTCTTACTTTTGGACTTCGACCGAGACTTGCAGTGTCTTGGTGACTTGTCCCTGTTATCAGATCTCCCTCTATACTCTCCTCTGTCTCGAGCATACAGAGTTTCTCCTGAGCCTTTGTGACTTCGAGAGTTTGATTTTGTCTCAAGTTCCTTTGCGTATATGGCAGCAATAACTTCATCAAGTGTCAGCGTTGTTCTCCCTGTACCATATCTCAGCGTGTCTCTTAACTGATCAAACTGTCTTGGCAAAGACATGAGGAGGAGAATGGCTTGATCTTCACAGATCTGTTATGAGCTGAAGATACTCATCGATGTTGTTTTCAATGGATAAACTTTCTGACATCCTGTAACCATAGAGCTTCTGTTTCAGATAAAACCGGTTTGGGAGAGCTTTGGCTAGATAGAGCTGATCAAGAGCTCTCATCATTCCTGCTGCAGTCTCTTCTTTCCTTATCTTCCTCAGAACCCGATTAGCCACACTCAGAACTATGATGCTTCTAGCCTTTTTCATCTTTTCATCTAAAGCTTCCTCCTTTTCTAACGCTTCCTCCTTTTCTAACGCTTCCTTCTTCCCAGCCTCTGTTTCATCAGGATCATGTACTTTAGCCTTAGATCTTCCTGATTCTTCCAGAGCTTTGCTCAAACCCTGAAGATCTATTTGAGCCAGTAGCTTATCCTTCCATAGAGTATAGTCTCCGTGTCCATCGAACTTCTCCAACTCTCCTTGACGATGACATGGTTCTTTGACCAGCTGTATCAAAACTGAACCACATACCCTCGAACCTAGGGCTCTGATACCAATATGTGAACAAAGCACCAACTTCAAAGACGTCTCCTTAAAGTTTTCTGCTTTATCACACACCAAAGATAGATCAACGAACTTGAGAGTTAGATGATGAAGACATTTGTTGTAAACAGAGAGAGAAACAGAGTATGATAGTGAAGATGAAAAAGAGAGCACACAAGCAAGTTTATCCAGTTCACGCCCGTTAACTAGGGTCGCTACGTCTGACCGGGATATTTTGTCCCGGAATCCATTAGATCAATAAGTGTTTACAGAGATATCAAAACCCCAAGGCCTTTACAGAACTCTCACCGGTTTATCTCTTACACTCTTCTCCAAGAACACAAAACTAGCTTATGCTATGAGTATGTTTTCTCTCCTCTTTTTCTACACCTCTTCCGAATACAAAAAGCTCTATATATATACAGATCAGTACTCACCCCGCATCCCTCGCTTGGCCACATGTGCTCCTAGTACGGAGTAATTAAATGAGAGCAACTTGAGCTTATCTTCTGAGTTGCTTTACCCGACAAGAAGATCTGTTGCTTTTGCTTTATGGCTGCAGCAACGGCTTGTGTACTTGTGGTCCTGCATGTGGTCCTGCTTCTTGAGATAGTACGAGATCCTTCATGTAAGCTTGTAGACTTGCTCTCCATGCTTCCCTTGACAGTGTGATATATGCTTTTCCATTACAATATATTCAACAAAGCCAAATAATTCCCACGAGCCACCTGAACCACCCTTTTCTGTTGAGGTAAAATTAAAATCACCATGTACTGACCCGAGTCGCGGAGGAGGCAGAGAGTGCCAGCAGTAATACATTGAATCGATATTGTTTATCTCCGTGAGCTCAGTCCAGGAGTCTGACGAAGCGGCCGGCATACGGTGATGCTCCACCCAAAGCGATAAGGTTATAAAGTTGAGAGGAAAAGTAATGGGCGTGTTTATGCCGCTCTAAGGCCTTTTTTCGTTCAAGATCTCTGTCATTGCAACTTGATTGGTTCATAGTTCATTCTTATCGTTGATTTGTCCAATTTTTGTCTTGTTCATTTTGTACGCTCTACTTCTACTTGTTTCGTTTTGATGCTTACCTTCTTGTTGTGTGTGTTTAGAATATTTGAAAACCAAAACATCATTTTCACCGGTTAATGTGTTGGTTGGTAGACAAGTAGTTGTAGACTTTAAAATCTCTTGCAACATCACTTTTTAAGGGACATTACTCTATTATGGCCCTCAAGGCATCAACAAATTCTACAATAACCAATTCTAATCTATATGACCCAAAGCATGTAAAAATCACTAAATCGCCATTAATGAAACTATCACCTCAGTCGTAGAATCAAATCATTCTGAACCACACAATCCTCTTTCTCTCAATGGACTGAGACTCATATCTTAATATATCTTCTTCTTTACCACGATAGTACAACTGACATAACTCATACAACCAAACATGTTAACATTAGTACAACTGGTATATAAGTGGCATAACTCATGTACAACTCGTATAACTGTTATTACTGGTAAATCATGTATTCCATATAAAATAGACAAACAAATATTCTAATTGTTTTATGGTGACAAATATTCTAATTGTTTTATGGTGACAAAAATTAATTTATTTTATTTTATTTTTTAATTTTTTTATTTTTTTATGTGAAATTATTACATCACACTCTTAAATGTATATCATATACTTTGTAGTCTTAATGTTTTTACTAGATTATTCATATTATTATGGAAAACAAATATTGAATATATTTTACAAAAGTTACGACTTCTAAAACTAAACATACAAACAACTTCACCCATCCCTCCTTCTCTTTCTCTCATGGCTGAGATCCACTTTTCTTCTTCTTTCAATCTGGTACAACTTAAAAACTATGAGTTATATAAAGAACTTAGTTATACTAGTTATACCAATCATATCCATTTTTCTCTTTGTTGTACTAGTTGTACCAAGTATATCGGTCATACATAGTCTACTTTTCTCTTATAATTTTGTGCCTTATAGGATTTCTTTCTCTTCATGGAAATACAACAAACATTGGTATGTTATCTCTTTATATCGAAACATGCAAGTTTCACCATATTCTTCTTGTATATGTGTTTACAATTGGTCTATTTCTTATCTTATTTTAATGTCAATATAAAAAAATGGAGACTGAGACGAGAAGATTACCACCCAACCTAAAAACAATGCAACTCAAGTGTTTTACAATTAAACTAGTCATACTACTACTGTATTTAAACCAGCTATACTAGTTGGATTATTATTTTCTTAGTCCAAACACCAAACCTGAATGCTTATGCATCCTTTTTTGAACTCATGATGAGTTTTGAATCATGTTTTGCAGTATATTCTTCTAAATGTCTTTCCACTTCAACTTTTCCAGCTCCGCAACTATTTTCTTCGGCTTTGGGAGAAAAAAGATGAAAATATATATTTTTTTTTAAAAAAAATAGAGATCATTACTAGAATGTTATGAAAAAATACAAATATTACTAGAATATTATACATCTTTTGAAAATTACTAGAATGTTGGCATACCTCTAGTAAATTACAATAAAGACTCTTGTTTGTTTAGTTTTTTTAATTGAGATTATATTTAAATTAATTAATCCACGTTACTAATCTCTTGTCCACGTCACTAATAAATGTGATCAAAAGAGAGGAAACGAAAATTAACCGTCGTTTGTTAAACTCCGGTGTTAAAAAAAGAGAGCAAAATCACAACTTTTTTCAAACGTCGTGAAACCCTAACGAGTTTTCTTCTGTTTATCGTCATTAATCGTCCTCTATCCGGAATATGTGTTATCTGATATCGTCTTCACCGAAATCCTATTCTCCGGCAATCTTCTTCTTCGAAATCGTCTTCTCCGCAATCACCTGAAATCGTCTTCTCCGGTATGTTGTGGCTGAGTTTGATTTTTATTGTGAGTTCGATTTTTATTGTGACTGAGTTAGTTTTGTGTTACGACTAAGTTATCTAATATGATGTGTCTGAGTTAATGTTCTATTGCGGCTGAGTTATATATTATGTTGTGGTTGAGTTAATGTTCTATTGCGGCTGAGTTATATATTATGTTGTGGCTGAGTTAATGTTCTATTGAGGCTGAGTTATATGTTATGTTGTGGCTGAGTTATTGTTCTATTGCGGCTGAGTTATATGTTATATTGTGGCTGAGTTACTATTCTATTGCGGTTGAGTTATATGTTATGTTGTGGCTGAGTTAATTTTATGAATGTTTATGAAGATCAAGCACGGATAACCCTCCTCGACTTTATGATGAAGGGGCTTGTAAACTGAAAAAAAAAGATATTAATCACAATTTCCATATGGGAGAATTTCCTCAAGTTAGAGAAGCAATAGGACGTGATGTGTGGGGACACCTGAACCTGTTTCCTGTTGGAATAATTGCTGAAATAACTGATGGCAAAAGCTTGTGGTCTGGTAGGAATGTACACTATCTACTATGTAGACAACTGCGAGTCCATAAGAACGAGATCTGGAGTGTTGTTGTTGATCAACCTATCAGGTTTGGCTTACACGTATTTGGTGCGATAACTAGGTTAAACATTGGTCTGCTGCCAACAAAAAGTTTTGAACTTGACCAACACAAAACATTCTGGGATGAGTTGAACGTTCCGTATGGGATGGGACCCAAGTTAGATGAACTGAGGCCAGTATTAGAAGTCTGTCAGTCCTGGAGTTTTGAAAAGCGTAAATGGTTAGGGCTGTTACTTCTTCAAGCCATGGGACTTTAAGCTTTGCATCATAATTCTAGGATTCCATTTGGAAGTGCAAAAAGAGTATTCGATGATGAAGCCATGATGACTTATCCATGGGCTCGGACTGCATTTGAAGTTCTTGTTGACTGCATTAAGAAGTTAAATCCACAAGAAGGAACATATACTATAAGCGGCCTGAAGGACGTGTTATTGGCATGGGCATATGAATCTGTCACTTGCTTTGGGGAGCGTTTTGGGAGAGTTCTTGATGAGAAAGCAATTCTGCTTTTTCGATGGGATGGAAAGCGTACACGTGCAAGTTTTGCTATTGTCATCTCTGAGGAGATTAAAGAGCATGGTTAGATAAGATTTATTTGATGGCTGAGTTAAGATTTACTTAATGGTTGAGTTAAGATTTACTTAATGGTTGAGTTTAATTTATTTGACGACAGAGTTATTATTTACTTGTTGACTGAGTATTAATTCTTTGACGGCTGAGTTATTAATTCTTTGACGGCTGAGTTATTAATTGTTTGACGGCTGAGTTAGAATATACTTTACGACTGAGCTATGATTTGTTTGATGGCCGAGTTATGTCTTTTGTTGTAGGTGTGTGTGAGGAAAATGATTATGAAGGAGGACGTTGAAGAGATGTTTCCTAAGTGGGAGGATGAAGAAGATGACCCACAACTTGTTAATTTGATAAAAGACATACATGTGAATCAGTTTGTTAGAGGTTTTTGGGCTGTGGAGAGGAATGAGAAGAAGAAAGAAATGAAGGCTGGAGTTTCGTCAGAGGCTGAGCCACCCGCAAAGAAGTAGAAGAAAGGTAAGAAATAGAAGGAAGTGAAGAACAGTGAGGGTAAAGCTGCTGATGTAGGGAAGGAAGATAGGGAAGATGTGGGGAAAGATGCCGCTCTAGGACCATAATCACTTCTCTATCATTAACGTCGTTGACGATAGATTTGAGCAATTTGATTTGCGGTTCACCGCCTACGTAGAGTTCACCCAGATGTTGGTAAATATTGAGAAGAACATTGGTGATACAGTCAAAGCTACGGTGGATGAGCGTATGAGAGTTCTGGGGAAGGGGAAAGTGCCCAAAACAATGATAAAGTCTCAAAAGTCAACAACCTATCTTTACCGCATAATTTTGTTAATAGTCCAACGGTGAAACAAACTTTGGCTGAGGAGCTTGCTAAGGCGAATGCCAAAATTTGGGGGGCTAAACTAAATTCAGAAGTTGAAGTTGCTAAGGCAAATGAGGTGAAAAAGAATTTGGTTGAGGAGTTTGTTAACGCTGACGCAACAATAGATTTCGTTACAACTTCTCCAGCCAAGGACCCAACATTTGGATGCAGGGGTAAGCCAAAACAGAAAAAGTTGAGATAAAAAATAAGGACGCTGATTTACAAAAGAATGGGGCCGCTGTTAAGAAAAAGAAGACGGCTGAGTTAAAGAAGAAGCAAGTTGAGTTAAAGAAGAAGGAGGCTGAGTTAAAGAAGAAAGAGGCGGCTGAGTTAAAGAAGAAAGAGGCTGAGTTAAAGAAGCTAAAGACGTCTGAGTTAAAGAAGGAGGCCCTTCCTCTAAGGACAACGAGGACTCGTGCATGTGTAATAATAATACCTATCGTGAAGAAGAACCAGACTGACAATGGGGTTGAGGATGTAATTGACGCCATTATAGCGGCAGAAAATGAACTGTTGCCGGAGTCTGATGATGATGAAGGGGAAAGGATCAGGTCTACGAGAATTAAGGATTTTTGGAAGAGATGTGTTAAATTATCTCCAAATGGATATGCAATGAATCCAGACGATGCTCCTTCAACACGAGTTTTTCCTTACATTGGAGACAATGGAATGACATGCATGATGAAATTTTTTTGAACCTTCAACAACAATCTATGATCCTCTCGCACATGTTGATCCGGCTAAAGTGGAAAAATTTATGCAATTCCTAAAGGAATTCGAGTATGGAACTTTACACGATTAGTTCAGCTATCTATTAGCAATATTTGCCTAAACTGACTTGTGTTCAATTTTTAGGGACATTCCTCTTGATGTGGGTAATGAAGAAGTTGAGTTTGACAGAGTCCTCATCACTGAAAGATCGCATTGTCCAAAGAAGAACTATGGCTTATGGATAGTGTAAGTGTACCTTATTGCTTAGTTATTTTACGTTACGACTGAGTTATATTTACGTTACGGCTGAGTTATTTTTATGTTACGACTGAGTTATGTTTATGTTACGGCTGAGTTATGTTTATGTTACGGCTGAGTTATTTTTATGTTACGACTGAGTTATGTTTATGTTACGGCTGAGTTATGTTTATGTTACGGCTGAGTTATGTTTATGTTGCGGCTGAGTTATGTTTATGTTGAAGCTGAGTTATGTATATGTTACGGCTTAGTTATAATATTGACTTGATATTCTTTTTCAGCAACTTTCTAGGTTTTTGAGAGTCCTCATTGAAAGGTCGAAACGATATCCCAATCCATTCTGGTTAGACCGCATTGCCTTTTTGGACAATTGGTTCCTTCAACTTTGGATCCGTGATTACAAGCAGTTCAAGATCAAACCGAAACTGTTCAAATACAAAGAATCTAGCTATGAAAATTTAGTAAACGGTAAAATCTCTAAGACGTTCAGACACATAAAAAGTGGCTACAAGATGTGTATCACTTGTACGGAGTGATTCAAATTGAAGGCGATCATTGGGTGGCGTTTCATATGGATCTTGTGAAGGAGAAGATTGATGCCTACGATCCTATCATTGGACAGATAATAGAGGAAAGTGACCAGAAAATGCTGAATGCATTTAGGCCGCTTACACAAATGATCTCTGCAATGATGAATGATTTAATTCCGGCCAATCTCCGAACACTTAAAATGAAGCAGTTTGGGTTCCGAAGGAGGAGAGGCAAATACATTCTCCAAAACACACAAATTGGTGATTGTGGAGTGTACGGGTGAAGATATTAATGGGATAAACGATGCAAATATTCATGGTATACGGGTGAAGATTGCAGCAGAGATCAAATTTGAAGGAGGATATGACGTGATGGTCCAGTTCGGCTAAACTTTTAAATTTGTATTTGACTTATGGTTGGATTTGTATTTGACTTATGTTATGCTTTGCATTTGACTTATGTTAAGTTCTTATAACTCAGTTGTATTGTTTTTATAACTCTGCTGTTTCGTTTTTATAACTCAACCCGACCTCAAACTTGCCCTAAAATCGGTGGTATATTTATATAATTCAGTCTTAATGTTTTTATAACTCAGTTGTATCATAGTTATATAACTCAACCAAACCTTAAATTTACCCTAAAAGCGGTAGTATATTTAATAAATCACTCGTAACGTTTCAATAACTCAGCCGTATCATAATTATATAACTCAGTCAAACCTCAAACTTACACTAAAACGATGGTATATTTAATAACTCAGCCGTAACGTTTCAATAACTCAGCCGTATCATAATTATATAACTCATTCAAACCTCAAACTTACCCTAAAAATGAGAAATTGTTATTGAAGTATGTATAATCTTTAAATCAACTATAATTAAAGTACATCAAGTGAACTTTAAATCAAATGAATGTGTGTGTTATGTTAAATTAACAATTTCAGACTCTAACTTGATTCGAAGATATATGTTGTCTTAGTAAGCGTTACATATGACTATAAATTGTCTACAAGTTGAGACTTTATTCATATCAAATAATTCATTTATTTTTTTCCAGTTTTATGGGTATACTTTCTTATATTTCTTTAGTAGACACATTAAACTCTAAATCCCAGCTCTAAAACACTAAACACTATACCCTAAACCCTATACCTAAGACCATAAATCATATAACTCAATCGTAACGTATCAATAACTCAGCCGTCAAATGTAATTTCTATAAGTCAGCCGTCAAGTTAGTATAACTCGGCAGTCAAGTGTTATTTACAATGCAACGTTTCATATTTTCGGCGGGAATATGTTGATCGGTGATATCG
Organism: Moricandia arvensis; assembly: GCA_905132765.1. Lineage (NCBI taxonomy): Eukaryota > Viridiplantae > Streptophyta > Magnoliopsida > Brassicales > Brassicaceae > Moricandia > Moricandia arvensis. The sequence continues at coordinate 70,840 of CAJHQP010000643.1, read as the reverse complement.
TCAATTTTATCTTGCGACCATTCAACTTTCTATATCTTCTGAGATATATCTAAACCTACTCTCTCCCATTGTATTCGTTCTAGAAAAACAAAATATCACCGCATACGTTATGGCGATTGTCCCTGGTTTGTCAACGAAATTACATAGCAGTGTTAACACCATACTAAACTCTGCGGATCGGGATAACTTTCCCTTTCTAAACCCTGGTGCGGGTTCATTGCCTGATAGAACAAGTGTTACATGGTTTAGATTTTACACGATCTAACGCAAGCGATCCCAGCGATTCTTCAAGTGGGTTGGGTTCATGAGTGGCCGACTTACCGTTTCATTCCCAACCATTTTAAGGAAGTCTGGTTTCTTAAACTCGGTGTAAGCACATATTATGTATAGAAATTTGATTTAAAAACATGGGATGGTAATATTTTTTGTTTTTATTGCATCGTAAATACAACTTGGACCCAAGGCATAATTTGATAGTGTGGACACATTTCAATCTGTTGGCTAGAACAATTTTTCAAAATCAAATGCGCACGTTGAAGAGGATATAGGCGCAAGGCGGGGAGAAGCTTTCGTGGATGATAACTAGAGTTTGGCTTAACCTAGTCGATATGTTTATTGAGTTTGGTCTTGATAATTTTGGGTTTTGAATGTATGTATAATGTTTTGTTTGTATAATTTTCAGAATGATTAATGTAACTCAGCCGTCAAGTAACCAATAACTCAGCCGTCAAGTAAATATAGTAACTCAGCCGTCAAGTAAATATACTAACAAAGAATTCCATAACTCAGCTGTAACATAAACATAACTCAGCCGTCACATAAATATAGTAACAAAAAAGTCCATAACTCAGCCGTCATGTAAATATAGTAACAAAGAAGGCCATAACTCAGCCGTCAAGTAACCAATAACTCAGCCATCAAGTAAATATAGTAAGAAAGAAGTCCATAACTTAGTTTGCCAAAGTTCTAAAATAAAATGTCTTCATCATCTAACACAAACTCATCCTCCGTTGCAGAAAACATAAACCAGCTACGTAGGAATGTGGAGAGAGGAATACCGAGACAGTGTTGGTGTGGTGAATCTTCTGATATACATACATCTAGAACAACTAAAAATACAAGAAAGTTGTATTATTTCTGTGCAAAAGGATATAATAAGGTTATATTTAGTTCTTATTTGACATTTTTTTAAATTAATAATTGTGGTACTGAAATCTGATTTTATTGGTTAAAACAGAGACATTTATTCAAATGGACTGATGAGTGTTTGGTAGATGAGGTTGAAAATCTGGAGTTAGTGATAAGTAACATGAACAAAGACTTGTCGGAGCTTAGCGTTAAATTTGATTGGTTGGAGAAAGAGTTTGAAAGAATGAAGACGACACCCGAGAGAAGAGGAAACCAATGTATTAGTGAGGTGCAATGTTTGAGGAATGTGGTGGTTTGTGGGTTATGCGTCCTTGTATTTTGCTACTATTACATCTTAACATAGTTGTTAAGTATGATTTTTAAATTATATTTCATAACTCAGCCGTACCATACCCAATAACTCAGTCGTCAAGTTTAATTTACTTTACTTCTAATAATTCAGCCATAACTTACCCAATAACTCAGCCGTTACGTATTTCATAACTCAGACGTTTAGTATAATTTAGTATAAATCAGTCGTACCATACTCAATAACTCAGCCGTACCGTACCAAATAACTCAGTCGTATTGTACCCAATAACTCAGCCGTTACGTACCCAATAACTCAGCCGTTACGTACCCAATAACTCAGTTATTACGTACCTAATAAATCAGCCATTTAGTATAATTTATAACTATAGTTTCGATAACTCAGCTATGAATATTCAATAACTCAGTCGTTTTTGGGTCGAAATTTTATCTCACGACGTTTCGTCTTTCAATATTATCTAAAAATCAGCCATAATATAAATAATACTCAGTCGTAATTTAACCTTAACTCAAACGTAATACAAAAAAAATATTCCAAACAACAGTTTTACATCAGACAACTTTTTACATTATGCCCACTCTTCCTACAACGAGAACATGTGCGTTCTTTCCTATGAATTTTTTCTCAAGTGTAATTTTTAAAGAAGATTTCATCATCTTTTTCTTAGGTCTTCCTGGTTGTTGACGAATTACCGGGGGCAAGCACGGTATGTTAGCCATGTTTTGTCGAACTTTGAGCGCTGAATCAACCGGCATGATCGACTCAGCGTATGCGTTCACCAAATAAGCGTTGTTATAGTCAGGACTGCACAAGGATATACGACAAACATTTCTATACTCGGCAGCTGCGATTACATGCACACATGGTAATCTCTCGTGTTCGAAACGCCGGCATGTGCACTTTCTCCCTTCCAAGTTCACAACATGCAAAGACTCCCCAGAAGATCCGTATGTAACCTCAGTGTGATAAGCATCAATTCGTTGTACTGTTAACCGTCTGGCGTCAGTAACACGACCCTATCATAAAGACAGAATAATAAAACGTTACGGCTGAGTTATGTAATATAAAGACTGAGTTATAAACTGTTATGACTAAGTTATGAAATATGAAGGCTGACTTATGAACTGTTACGGCTGACCTATGAAATATTAAGGCTGAGTTATGAATATAAAGACTGAGTTATGAGCTGTTATGGCTGAGTTTAGAAATATGAAAGCTGACTTATGAACTGTTACGGTTGACTTATGAAATATAAAGGCTAAATTATGAAATATAAGGGCTGAGTTATGAATTGTTACGATTGACTTACATGTAGTAGTTTCTCGTCACCACGCGAAAGCGTGATATGCTGCGATCTAGCATTCTCTCTCCGTTTCACAAACCATCTAGTCATCATTATCCGTATTGATTCTAATAGTCGAACAATGTGACGACTTCTAGAATTTTACAGTGCTCTTTTCATTGATTCTGCTATGTTTGTAGTCATCAAATTGTACCTTTCTCCCGGGAAATGAACACGCGCCCACATTGAGACATCAACTCTTTGGAGGTAGCCATAAAGTTTAGGATTAAGCGCTTCAATCTCATCAATAATCACAGTAAATTCATACATCCTAAAATATCTTGCCGCTATTTTCACCAGACGAAATACATCTTTTCCTTTGTACCGTCCCAAAATGTTCTTATATAAATAGTAAGTGCAAATTCCTCGAGAAGCCAATGGATACACAGTCTCAATTGCTTTCCCTATCGAGTTATACCTATCTGAGATTATCGCAAGACCCTCTTCATCATGAATCAAAACTTTTAGTTGCATAAAGAACCATTCCCACAAATCATCATTTTCAGTATCAACCACGCCGAAGGCTATTAGAAATATCTGAAAGTTACCATCTTGCGCTAGTGCTGTGAGAAGCATCCCTTTGTGTTTACCATTAATAAACGTACCGTCAAGAATCACAATTTGGCGCATGAAAGAAAACCTATTAATGCTCGCACCAAACGCAAGGAACACATACATGCATCTTCCAAACTCATCGATTTTAAGATACGTAATTGTACCCTGATTTGTCCTTCTTATCATGTATAAGTAAGAAGGCAACTTTTCAAACCCACTCTCAGGTGTTCCCTCATTGATTTATGTTGTGAATTTCAGCGTCCTATGTGATTTACAATAATTCATCTGTCCACAGGAAAACGATACAAAAAAGTCAGCTAGTATGTTTCTGTAACTCAGCCATTACGTAAATATAAGTCAGTCGTATCGGTTATATAACTCAGCTGTAACGTACTAGTAAATCAGATGTAATCTACCTATAAGTTAGCCATCTTATTTATATAACTCAGCCATAACGTACCTAATAACTCAACCGTATCATTTATATAACTCAGCCCAATCTTTTCAATAACTCAGCCAAGTCATTTGAATAACTCAGCCTTATCTTTTTTATAACTCAACCCAATATTTCAATAACTCATCCCAATCATCAATATCATTTTAATAACTCAGCCCTATCATTTTAATAACTTAGGCTCAACAAAATAATTAAATTTACACCAAACTTCTTATTGATAGTTATTCGACACTCTTAGGTCGAACTGACGAACCAACGTCGCCAAGAAAGACCATGTACAACTCTCCTAAAATGGCTGGTGTTGCCTTTCGAGATCAATTAGGACGCTCAGTTACAGAACATGTATGATCTGAACCGTAAATACGAACATAAAATGTCGGGGAAACCCCTTGTGTAGATGCACGAACTCTTCAAAGACATCCATCAACCCAACACTTAACAATGAATGTATCGGGTGTGGATACATCTACATCAAAATCAAATCGATCACTCACCGTAAGAAGTTTCATCGTCTCTCCAAATTGTCTTTACTCTCGTATCGTTGCCCTACCGCAAGGTCTAGGGAAGACAACTCCAGTCTTACAACCTTCGGATTCTCTTTAGGTCCATTCATCGACATATTATAATATCTCTTCTTAGGAGGTAGCGTCGGTGAATCTTCGTCTTCCGTTGGACACTCACCGTATGAACTGAAGTTATCATCTTCAGATGACGCACCATCCGAGTCGTCGAACATATCAAATCGGCTTTCAAATCTATTGTCTTCTTCGCCTACTTCATCTTCTCCGCCTACTTTGTATTTTTCTCCTTCTAATTTAATTGAGCAATCACTGTCATTGTCGTCGCGTTAATCCTCCAAACTGAAACAATCATAATCCCCACTGTAAGTTTCATATCTAGTTTCAATATTTTCTACTTCCGAGTCTAAGCGGAATAACCTTTTCCTCTTCTTTTTCGCTCCGTCATTCAGACTAATTTGGCTATCCTTTTTCTCCATAATCTCCACACACAGACACAACTGTTCGATTTTTCTTAGGCTTAGAAAACCTTTCAACTGTTGAGTATTGGAGACGTAAACTGGTGAAGTATCATAAGACCATTGTTTTCAAAGCTTTATTCGAGAATATGTAGCTCAGTTGAATATAATGCCTTGACTCATTCAATCTTTAATCATCAAGTACCGACTTTGCGAGTTCGTCGTGTGTTGTTTTCTCATCTATATGCAAAACTCTACATCCTCTTTTGTCGGTGTTGAATATATATCTATTTTTCTTAACCCAGTTACCGGATACAATAATGATAGGATCCATCAGATCTTACCGGAAGAAAAAAAATGAAGAAGAAAGATTAACAAGATGAAGAAGAAGCCACGGCGGCGGCTGTAACATAAACCCTAAAGTGAACTCTTGTACGTTAGTGATGACATGGCAAATAAGATCTGATGACATGGAAAATCATATCTAATGACATGGAAAATCAGTAAGTCAGCCGCCAAATGAACACATAACTCAGCCTAAATAAATCATCCATCAAGTACAACGTAAGACCACAACGTGAATACTATTTCAATAAATAATTCCATTAATCTATCTTTAATAAATCAGCCGTAATTAGTCTGGAAAATAATAAGTCAGCCTTATCGTCAAATAAATCAGCCGTCAAATGAATGTAATTCTACTAATTAATCTTTCGCAAATAAGTCAGCCGTAATGAAGTTGAGTTTACTGTCAATCCAGCCTAATTGCGGTTGATTTAACGTAACTCAGCCATAACTACCTCCCATATGTCAGCCATGAATTTTATAACTCAGCCACGTGATGATCATTAATTCAGCAGGTGAAACATAACTTAGTCGTAACTTGTTCTGTAATTCAGCCGTTATCTCATAAATAAGCCAGATTTCAGTAAATCAGTTGTCACTAACGGCTGACTTATGTTAGTAAGTCAGCACATATCTCATAAGTCAGCCCATATCTCATAACTAAGCCGTATTGATGGTTGATTTATGTGTGTAAATCAGTCGGGTTGGTTAACTCAGCCGCAACGAAACCATAACTCAGCCGTCAAGCTCTTTACAGCTGAGTTCATTAACGCACTTCCGCGATTTCCTACGTGGCGCCGGTTTTTTGCTTACGTGGCACTTAAAATAATGGCATTCTTGTAAATACGTTTTTTTCATAACGTAATAAAAGTGCATGCTGGGTATTGAAAATATTCTAATAATAAAAAAAGTTTTGTAAGGTTCTCGTAATAAATCCTAATTTCTATAACATTTGAGTCAACTTCCCAAAAAAAATAGAACAACTAGTAAACTAGTAAAATTTGTAAATATATCATTATTCAAATAAAAAATTGTGGAAAATAGACTATTCATGTAGTTTAACACATGCAAGCGGGCAAATATTAAACCAACATGTCTCATTGGTTTTACATAATCATCTTTTCTAGCATCACTCATACGATGAAAACAAAAACCAAATATCACCATATTAATTGCAAAGTTATACTAGTTATACGTATTATAGTTGTATTGGTTATACCCAATCTAGTTGTACTAGTTATACTCGCTCTAGTTATATTAGTTTTACAAATTCGAGTTATACTAATTGTATTGGCTTTACTTGTACTAGTTGTACGAGTTTTAGTTTTACTAATTGTACTAGCAAGACTATGTGTTCTTCTTTGTCGCAAATTATTTAAATGAAGACGAAAGTTGATTTAGATAAAAGGAAATAGATCAAAGATGATAATAGGTTGATCAATTTTCCATAAGAACAAGAAAACAAGACTAAAAAACTAGGATAATAGCAAGAACAACAAAGTTGGATTGTTGATATCTCTTGATTTTGATGAGTTTTATATTCATATTTTAGCTTTTCATTATCATTCTAGGTTGCCTTTAGGTCTTTATATTACATTTGCATACATAATTGCATTTGACAGGGTTTGGAGTGCACAATTAGAAGTTTATGGCGAAAATCAAAGGTTAAACTGCCAATAATAGAACTCTGGGGTCAGAAACAAAGTTATCAAAAGTTCTATGACCAATGTGCAAAATCATAATACTCCACTGGGGCTAGATTTGCACAATCAAAAGTTAAGGGGCTAAAGCGAGGATATATCTGCATTTTCCAAAGTTTGGGACTGATTTGTAAAACTACATAAGCTATGAGTACCAAATGTGCAAATAGACCAAAAGTGGCCATTGGAGCTTTCTTCTTCGCCGATTGGAGACGTGACGACGAGCTCGATTCCAACGATGAGCACAGCCACGACAGAGGATCTGAGCACGGCGAGGATGTGACTTGGACGAGAAAGCCCATGGTGGAGCAAAGCGGTGGAGACGGAGGAGCTGAGATCGGGATTTGACGCCGTCGAGGAAGCGCGGTGGCTTGGAGTGATGAGCACGAGCTCGGCCTTGATTTGGGAATCCACGACGGGATGATGAAGACTCAAGGCGTTGCCGGATTGAAGGTCATGAACGGAGAAGACAAAAGGCAACGAAACATCCGTCTCAAGATTTCAGTTTGATAGCGGCTTGACGTAGCGATGTGGCTTGGCCGCTCGCTCTGCATCTCTAACGCCCTGTTTAATATCGGCATGATGGAGCGGTCAAAGGTAACCGCTGCGAGTGTCCCAGCGACTTGAAGCAGCGGCATGAGCAGACCGCGACGAGGAACACAAGTCACGAAATCAATTTATTAACCGGTTTAATCCGGTTTGACTTTGGTTTATGGGATCAAACCAGCTCGAGTTTTACCTTCTTATAAATGGATTTAGACTCTCAAAACCCTAAGACATCTCATTTTTCTCTCAAGACTTTATCTAAGGTGGTGTTATTCTTTTTTTTTTTTTTTTTCCACGAACACCATCTATTAAGTTATATTAGGTCGGTTACAAACGGTTCCGGAAACCGCATTTACCGGCAAGTCATAACTTATATGGGAGAAAATGGTCCCACGTGCACGAGCACCTTTAGCAAGGCAATCCGCACGGACATTTTGGGATCTTGGAATATAAACTACCGAAAAAACAACAAAACGATCTTTAAGATTTTGGAGAGAATACAATTATGTCCTAAAAGCAGGCCAATTTATGGGCTCTTCCACCATCTTGACAAGATCCGCACAATCTGTTTCAAACTTCACTGAAAGAACGTTATGATCTCTTAGACATGTCATAGCCCACACCAGTCCATCAAATTCTGCGTGAAGAGCTGACAGACTCCTTCTACAACCCCTTTCACCATGCATCTTACCTCCCATGGCATCCCTAAGATACCACCCTAGCCCACTATGATGATCGTGGTTTACCCACGAGGCATCTATCTGGCAAATAGGAACCCGAGAATCCACCGGGGGAGGACAAAGCATCCTCGATTCTAAAGGTTGCGCTTCCACATCTGGGTCTACTTCCTCTTCATCTTCTTTTTGATTTGCAAGTCTCCAGCTATCCGCTTCTAGAATCGCCAGAAGAAGGGTGTCTAAAGGTGTTCTCTCCTTACCCTTAAACACCTTCTCATTCCTCGCCTTCCAGATGTACCATAAGATCCAAGGGTAGTTATTATGATACGGCTCCGGGAAGCCCAAGGGTTTTGTCTTCCAAAAAAGGAAATACATATTTTGATATATGGATGTACTCGGGAAGGAACCCGGAATGGACGGAAAGTCCGAAAGAGCCCATATTTGTAAGGCAGGTGGACATTCAAAGAGAAGGTGGTTTATAGTCTCTTCCGGAGCCCCACATCTTGGACAACTCTTGTCTGTTCCTAAATGGCGAAAGGTCAGACCTGGCAAGTGCAACACAACCGGATAAAGCTTGCCAAATAAAGTGTTTCATTTTACCAGGAGCCTTAATTAACTCCAAGCAAAACCATCCCTCATATAGGTGTTACTCGGGCTCAACCCTCCTATTCGGGAAACATCCTCTGGTTGGAATAAAGATGCGAGTAAATCTACGTCCCAAAAGTTAGTATCTTGATTGATAAGCTGATGCACCATTAGGTTTGGGTCGTGCGGACCATGTAGCATAAGACCCCTTGGGGGGCGCGCCGGAGTATCCGGGATCCAATTATCGCTCCATACTTTTGTCTCATAGCCCGAGCCAATAGGAGTTTAGATTGTTACAAATCACCCATCTTATTATTTGCTTAGATTAGGGAAGTTTGTGTATTCTTAGTATGTAGATCACTAGTTCTCTGTGGATTCGATCCTAAAGTGCTGCATCGATATACCATTTGATTGTGGTAGCATGCACATTAGGTTAATTGGCCTGTGTAAAATGCAGTAATCAATTGTAGGAAGTGGAGGGGGATTGTGTTTTGATTTGGGGATTTAGGTTATAAATGGATTGGATTTTGGGTCAGCATGTGAATTGTTTTTTGGTAGGATAATAATGGCATGGATTTAAATATGTTTAAGTCTTTAAGAGTTTTTGGCCATTTTGCTTAGTCTTCTATTTAAATTTAAATGAAATAAAAAAATGACATGGGGTCATTTTAGAAAAATGGATTTCCTTGTGGGTCATTGTAGAATTTGTTCCCTTTTAAGAGCTGTCCACAGATATCTGATATACCATGATTTTTACCACTTTTAGGCCATGGTTTAAGTTCTATTTAGAGTCTACGATATGTGTTTGGAGTCTGTTTTAGAGTCATTTCAAATTCAGGTACATTTTGAGAACTTTTGAGATTCTAGAGCTATTTAAGATGCATAACTAAGCAGACGCGTCAAAAGTTTAGCTATAGATAGAGGCCTCCCAATGGTGCGATGGAGCTTATAGTTTGACACAAGATAGAGCTTTAATTTATCTTGCTAATTCTACTGGTTTGAGGTCAATAAAGATCCTAGATCAAAAGATATGCACGTTTACAAAAGAGTTGTCAATATGACGTGCGAAGAGGAAGCTGTCGAGAAGTCAAAAGATCCAAGGAGTTTCGAACGATACCACCTTGAGTAGCGATCAATACTCCTACAAATCAGCAAATCGGCGTAATTTAATGAAGTTTCCATAATTGCAATTTTGCTCCAAAGTTTCTCATATTTAGAGAAGACACTTGACAGACTTTTAGACATAATATATATATATATTCTAAACTATTGTTTAATAAAAATCTCTCGTTTATTTTAGGTTTTAAGCCTTGAGAGAATATCAATTCTGTTTCAGAGATTGATTGGAACTCCTTTGGTTTTGGTTATTGGTTTCTTTATGATATATATTATTTCTTTGATTATGTCTTTTCTTTCCTCATGTTTAAGGTACATACATGTGAGTGCCTGACATAACAAAGAAAAAGATCTCTTGGACTTCTCAAACCAGAAACTAGCTGAGTTAGAACGTATGATCTGTAAATCTAAGTGGTTTGTGTCGAGTGACACCCTACAAGCAGCAATTGATACCACACTTTTGGAGTCGAACAACACTCCCATATCTGTGAAACAAATATGGATGCTACAATTGTGTTGATTCAAGATGATAATGGAGACATGCATGACCCAGAGGGTCATCTGTGTATTACAACAAGTTATAATATATATGCACATGGGACTGTAATCATTCATGCAATTGCTGTTGTTGGGATGAATGACTTTGATTTAGACCACGTTTGGCAAGATTGGGTGGGTCATCACCCTTTTCAGGTTCTTCCTCACGAAGATCCCATAAACAACATCGAAGAATTTGAGATCTAATCTCGAGCATCGAAATGCATGAAGTCTTTGAAGGTTGCATACTCTACAATATTTTCTCGTACTCTCTCTCTCTGGGGATGTTGATGTTAGGAGTTTCAAGGCTCCTAAGGCAAATGTTGTAGTATAAAAGATTGTCGAACCAGTTCTGAGGGATATAAAAGCACCGAGAATGCAAGTACTAGCTTAATCTAAGTGCGATCATGTGATTGATTGGGTTTTGAATTACTACTAAGATTAAAATGCAATAACAGAACGCTAAACGCGATAAGTGAAATAGCTTTGACAGTTAAGATAAAAGAGAACTCATGGGTAAAGGGAAATAGACCTTGGGTTATTAAGGTTTGAACTAAGGATGGCAAGCGATCAATTAAACTATCAACCTTAAGCCTATACACAATTCTAAACAAGCTCTATGTCTAGATGAATGTTCATTTACTAACATAACTCAAGCATCAAATGTCTTCAGTTGAATGTTATGGAAGTAATCATTAAGAATAAGTCTACTAGCCATTTTAACACCTTTAACAACAAGTGTCCTTGGTAAAGAATGTTAAAAGCTTAGGAGAGTCGACTCAGACATTTCATCGAACACTTTATGGGTGGGAAATGTCTAAAGATCAACCCTTGAGTGGCCAACTCAAAAGATGCATTACGATTACTCTACTAGCAAGGAACAAGAGAAATCTACACTAAAACATCTTAGATCTAGCTTAATCACCCGTAGTCTCCCTAACCCATGAATCCTAAGGTGGTCTACTCACTAATTATCATGATTCCTCTTAAACCCATTCTGGATTCAAGCTTAATCATGTGAATGATGGAATAAACAAGGAACGAACAACAGAGTAAAGAAACAATGATCTTAGAAGATGAACTTTCCGAAAGGTTTTTCTGTATTTCTTCAACAACAAAAGATAATCCGCCCAAAAACGGCTTACAGAGGTACTTAACTTAGGTTTAGAAAATGTCAAAACATGAAACAAAATGACCAAAAGGTCCCTAAAATAAATTGAGTTTCGCCTGAGCATGAACACGCAGCGACATGGTCACATCGCTCCAGAGGAGGTCGCTGCGGGTGCTTCTATTCTCGTCTCGATCTGCGAGCGACCACTTGCTGTCGCTCTAGAGGTCGCTCCAGTTGGGAGCGACCTGGTGTGGTCGCTGTGGATAGGTCGCTCCAGGGCCTTCCACATGCTTCAGAGTGACACGACGCCGAGCGACCCTCGTACCTCGCTGTAGAGGTCGCTCTGGATGGGAGCGACGTGCTGAGGTCGCTCTGGCACGTAGCTTCATCTCCGCTTGTCCTATGATCACCTTTTGACTCCCTTTTTAGCTCCAAAAACCTCCAACCATCTTCAAGAACTCCAAGGATACTCCCATACCTGATAAGAAGTCATGTATGCAAAATGCAACCTAGAAACGGCTAAATCCTAGTCTATATGATCAAAAGTGCATATGGATGAATAGACAAAATAATGGAAATATGCAAGACATCAACTCCCCCAAACTTGTTCTTTACTTGTCCACAAGTGAACTTTCCAGAACTCATATGGAGAATGGCTTGATAGTGGGAGCTCATAACCAAAAGAAACACATCTAAACACTCAACTTGACATCCTAAAGAGACATAACAAGTAGCATGAGCACACTCTTCTATTATACTCTAGCTTCTCTAGGCCTGTCAAAGAACTCTTATGCCTTTTAGCAATGTGCAAGCTTTTCAATTAACAAGTTCTTTCAACCAACTCTCACATTGATTCACAAACACACATAGGGCGAATTCTCACAAATGGGCACATGATCTCAATCATTTGGCTATGCATGCGAATGGTCTAACGAGAACAAAGAGGTGGGTTCAAATGCATCCAAATTTTCTTTTAGTAGCTGTCACTCAAGAACAAGGAGCTTGATCATCATGCAAAATTTATCTAAGACTAGAGGCAACTCATGCGTACATAGTCTTATTCTCATCATTCTACCCTTTCCTAAGTGATCACAAGTTCTAACCCCTCTTCTTCATCCCATGGCCCCAAATCACTCTCGCTCACATCTCTCACCAATGAACATGTTTCTATCTCACTCTTTTTTTTCATTTTTACACAACCAACTAGGGACTCTTCATCTTTTTTTAGCTCTAACCTTTCTTATTTACACATCTCCTCGCCCAAACTTATTTTCTTGTCTTTTCTTTTTTATAGGGGAGGGTTTCTTTTAACATAATCTAGAGCTTCTTTTCATTTCTTTTGACCCTCTAATGGCTTTCTTCTTTCCCAAGATATCAACATAAGAGCACATAACCACTCACCATCCTAGATGCTAGCTCAAAACAAGTTCCTATGCTAGCAAGAGATGAGAACAATCCTATGTCGCCTCCAATACTCTCAAGATTTTGCACATGACAAGCTATCGAAAGAGGCCTCACTCATGCAAATCAAATGTTTGGTCTCAAAGGAATGGCTTGGTGTTCAAGGGTGTGGAGTTCCATTTGGGCTAACAAAAAGTGGTTAAAATGGAATAAGATAACCCAAATGTGTATGAGACCCATGATCAAGTATGCAAGTGCCCATATGCAAGAGAGATTAAGTTCATTAAGCCAAATTTCAGATTGGAGTTGGTTTCAAGAACAATGTCAATTTCAAGCTAGCAAACATGTTTCAAGAAGAGTTTTCAAGGCTCGAAGCGTGCAAGGCTTTCAAGAGATGCTTAAGCTACTTGGTATGTCTAACTAGGGTGTCATTTTGAGCTGTTGACAAGTGTTCTTTACAAGGTGTTTTGCAATCATTGCTCCCAATGCATATGAATGCAACCTATATGATCTAGACTCAATCTTAAGAGGATGAATGCAACTACATGTTGTTTTTTTATGCATTTATGTATGTACAATGCAATGTATGAGACTCAAGATGATAAAAGAAAACATGATTAAATGCTTGGTACCTCCCCCAAACTTAATTCACGCAGTGTCTGTGTTGTTAAGTTGAAAGAGATACCCGAAAAGATAACTAAAATGCAGAATAAAAATGGTATGTACAATGAAAAGTAATGGAGTACCTCGTTAGTTGTCAGGGTTGGCGTCTCCAGACCCGCCTTCCTCAGGGTAAGTAAGGTAGTAGCCTTCTGGTGGAGCGCCATAGCCATATGGTGTGTTGTAGTGGCTGTAGGCGGCGTTGTAGTGGTTGTACGGTGCACCGTATTGGCCCATTGGTACGTTGTCTGCTTCGTCACCAGAGTCGTCATCTGAGGAGGTGAAGGAGGGAGACTGGTTCCCGGAAGCAGACTGTGGGGCTTTGAAGTTGCGCCCAGCACGCCCGAGCTAGCTAGCTGTGCGCAGTGGGCTCTCTTGCCGAGGCTGAGGAGCTGAAGTGTTCCCCACGACAAAATCACTCGAGCTACACCCTGATACTCCTCCTCTTACCAATACATCAGCCACCTTCTTCATAAACTTGGCTGAAGCTTTGGCTTGGCTTTTCATTGTCATCTTCAGCTCCTCGTACTTGGTCTTGAGCTTGTAGAAGGCTCGGTCCTGAGCTTTGTTCCATCGCTGGAGTCTGTTAATATGCTCATGCGCGTCACAAAGAGCGCCATGGGGTAAGACTCCCTCGAAGGGTTGGAAATAGTAGCGCGGGGAACCATAGACTTGATCAGGTGTGTCCTCCTCAGATTATTCTTGTCTCATAAGGGCACTCTTCCTACTCCCCGATGCAGCCATGGGATCAAGATGTCCATGCTCTCTAAAGAAGGCCTCCTGGGGGATGTCAAAACGAACTGCTCCAGGTCTCTCTAAACTCGTTAGTTCTTTGTTTGGAAGTAGCACCTCAACCTGTTGACCGCTCAAAGTGTATTGGTAGACATAGTTTCGATAATACCGTCCACTGAAGTAAGTAGCGATCTTCAAGTAGGGGCCATCAATGAAACTTGGTCCCCATGTTGCTTTCCCCAATCAGACTCCCATAAACTCAAGCAAAGGTGTGATCAGGTTGCCAATCCCAATCTTGGCCTTGCTGTCTGTGGTGGTCCATGCCCAGTTTTTGTAATGCTCCAGACGACCCACAAAGAATCCTACCATCCCGAATGTAGCATAGATGTCTTCCCTCGGTAGAGGTAGCTCACCAGGGTTAGTATAAGGCCTGATAGCTGGGCATAGGAGTCGCAAGTCTTCCTCAGTGACACTCCCTGCTTGCTTCCTTGGATAGAAGTCATGGACAAGCATCCTATGAAGGTAGCGCACAGATGGGTGACAGATGCTTGAGTTCTTGTCACTTCCCGCACGATGCTTGTTTCCTGTGATCAACTTCCAAAGCTTCTTAGGAAGGTTTTCACATCTGGGAAGCGAGGAGTCTTCTTGATCTGGGAAGCCCATGACTTGTCCAATGTCCTTGAAGTTCATTTTGTACACTCTACCATGGACCTTGAACTTGATCTTGCCCCATCCTTGTCGCAAATGTCGAGTCTCATGGTAGGTGACCTCTAGAGACGATAGGAACTGAGCGGAGGCGTCCTTGTAGAAAGGATAGGCCATGGTGAGGAGCTGCGGGATCTTCAAATGTCTAACCATTGCCTCAATATCAGAATCTAGGCCCAACTCTTTCAGCAATTCAAGGTCAGCAAACCTTGTAGGAGTCCAACCAATCCCATCCATCAAGTGATGGTACAACTCATCTTGGGATGGAGTCTTCTCCTTGTCTCTGTCAATAGCTACTTCTTTCCCTTTGGACATTTTTTCTTTCTTTTGAGGGGCTTGATCATCCTCACTTTCGTTATCACTCCTTTGATTGGTTGGAGCCGCTGGACCCTTTCCCGCTCTCTTCTCTTGTGGAGCTGACTTCTTTGTAGCGATTGTCCGCTGTCTAGAAGTACCTCCAGTGACGGGCCCAGTTGGCTCGGGGTCTAGGGTTTCAGCATCTCCTTGTTCATGCATTTTCCTAACCATTGTACCTGAAAAGGTCAAAGCTTACAAAGGAAATGAGTGGATGAAGTGTAGAAAGACTAGAAATAGCAAGTGAGAGTTGTAAGAGCGATGTAAACTAATGATTCACCAAATTAAGCTCAAGTTCACTCATTACAACAACTTAACCTTTTTAGCACCTAGAAAGTGACCCAACAACAATGAATCAAGCCTCTAACTACTCTACAAGCCAATCTCAACCTCATACACACTCAAATAGTGACAAAATTGAAAAGCCCCAAATCCATGAACCCTAATTTGATAAAAAAATCAAATTAAACTCAATTTCACCATAGATTTTTCAATCCTACTTGATATATGAGCTTTCCCTAGTCATTTTCACCATAAACAAGCAAGAATAGGACCAAATTTCGATTTTGAAATTTTAGGGTTCATGGACCTACGAAATTGAATTTAAAAATTCAATACCTTGCTTTGGATGAAAGGAAATGGTGCTTGGGTAAGGTGAAACAGACTACAGGGGCGAAAGCTTGGAGTTAGAAAGAAGAACTAGGTGATTTGGTGGAGTTTTGAGAGAGATATGGTGGTTTTGGTGGAGGGAGGCCTTGAGAGAGTATGAGGGAGTTTTGAGTGTTCTTGGTGAGGTATGAGAGTGAGGGAGGGGGTGTCTAGGGTTAGAAGTCGATCTGGGTGGGTTTAGGTCGGGTTAGGATCGGTTTGGTTCAAGTGAACCGGGTTTAAGGACGAAACCACTTACCTGGATCGGAGGCGCAGCGACATGGTGACATCGCTCCGGAGGGGTCGCTGCGAGGCCTCTCTTCGCCTACAGAACCGCGAGCGACCAAGTGACATCGCTGTGGAGGTCACTCTGTTGTGGAGCGACCTAGTGTTGTCGCTGTGGGTGGGTCGCTCCAAAACCTTGCTTAGTGTCTTAATCCGCGAGCGACTATGATGTATCGCTGGGGATGTCGCTCTGATCGGGAGCGACCTACGCCTGTCGCTGTGAGAGGTCGCTGTGAGGTTCAGTTCGAGTCCGGAATTGGACTGAACTGCGAGCGACTAGGATACCTCGCTGTGGTGGTCGCTCCTGGCTGCAACGACTTAGGTGCATCACTGGGAGGGGTCACTCCAATCATAGCGACATGGAGATGTCACTCCAAAGGACCGTTCCCTCACTCGAACTCAAGACGTTCCAAACACCTGCATTGTCCTCAACAAAAGAACTAAAAATAGAATGAAAAAGAAATTGCAAGAAGATATGTACAAGGATAGGCATGGGACTTCCTCCCAAGTGAGCTTGTTTTAAGTCTCTAGCTTGACTTTGCCTTCTGACGATTAGGCGGAGGTGGGATCAGAAAGTGGAATTGCAGTTCCGCCTTCCTCTGGTGTTGTGGTCATGTAGAGATTTACTCTTTGCCCGTTGACCGTGAAGTCTCTTCTATCAGCACTCCACAACACTATTGCACCATAAGGTCTAACTTCCTTAACCTTGAATGGCCCTGACCATCTTGACTTCAGCTTTCCTGGAAACAGCTTCAACCTAGAGTTGTAGAGAAGAACTTGATCTCCTTCTTTGAACTCTCTCTTCAGGATGCTCTTGTCATGGAAAGCTTTAGTTTTCTCCTTGTAGATCCTCGAGTTCTCAAAAGCATCCATTCTTATCACATCGAGTTCATGCAGTTGAAGAAGTCTTTTCTCCTTGGCACTCTTGATGTCAAAGTTCAGTAACTTAACTGTCCAAAGTGCTTTGTACTCAAGTTCTACAGTAAATGGCAGGCTTTCCCATACACAAGGTTGAAAGGTATGGTCCCCAGAGGAGTCTTGTAAGCTGTCCTATAAGCCCAAAGTGCATCATCAAGTTTGTTAGACCAATCCTTCCTTGTAGCTCCCACGATCTTTTCCAAAATGGACTTGATCTCTCTGTTAGAAACCTCAACTTGACCACTTGTTTGGGGATGGTAAGGAGTTGCCACCTTATGTTTCACACCGTTCTTCTTGAGAAGTGCCTCTAGTAGCCTGTTGATGAAGTGAGAACCTCCATCACTAATCACAACCCTTAGAACACCAAATCTTGGAAAGATGGTGCTCTTGAACATCTTGGTTACAACCTTGGCGTCATTAGTGGGGCTTGCAATAGCTTCCACCCATTTGGACACATAGTCAACAGCTACTAGGATGTACTTGTTCCCATAGGATGATGGGAATGGTCCCATGAAGTATATGCCCCACACATCAAACACTTCAACTTCAAGGATTGGGTTTTGAGGCATCTCATTCCTCTTGGTGATATATCCTCTTCTTTGGCACGAATCACACTTTGAAACGAAGTCTTGTGTTTCCTTGAACATATGTGGCCACCAGAATCCAGCTTGTAACACCTTTGCAACAATTTTAAAGGTAGCAAAGTGGCCGCCATAGGATGACCCATGACACTTTGTAAGGATCCCATCAATTTCTTCATTTTCCACCACTCTCCTGTAGAGTTGATCCTTGCAGAGAATGTAGAGGGAAGTCTCATCCCAGTAGTATCTCTTCACATCCTTGTAGAATTTCTTCTTGGCATACCCCACAAGATTCAACGACTCTTTTCCTGTGGCTAAATAGTTCACCAAATCAGCATACCAAGGTTCATTCTCCTCTATTGCCTTTACTTCTTCAAGCTTCCTGCTAGTCTCACAAATTGCTATCACTGCTCCAATAACCATGATCTGCTCTTCTGGCAGCCCTTCATCGATGGGAGTACCACACTCCACTTTCAACCTGGACAAGTGATCAGCTACACCATTTTCAACACCCGGCTTGTCTCTAATCTCTAGATCGAATTCTTGAAGCAAAAGGATCCATCTCAAAAGCCTAGGTTTTGCATCTTTCTTTGCCAATAGATGTCTCAAAGCCACATGATCAGTATACACAATGACTCTAGATCCCACTAGATAGCTTCTGAACTTTTGTAAGGCGAAGACAATGGCTAGCATCTCCTTTTCAGTTGTGGCATACTTCATCTGAGCGTCATTGAGAGTTTGGCTCGCGTAGTAGATGACATGATTCTTGCCATCTTTCTTCTGCCCCAACACTGCTCCTACAGCGTAGTCGCTGGCATCACACATGATCTCAAAAGGGAGATCCCAATCAGGTGGCTGAACAATTGGAGCACTCACAAGTTCACTTTTCAGCTTCTTGAAAGCTTCAAGACACTCCTGCCCAAATAGGAAGGTCTCTTCCTTGCACAGCAATCTGGTAAGCGGCCTGGCAATCTTAGAGAAATCCTTGATGAACCTTCTATAGAAGCCAGCATGCCCCAAGAAGCTCCTGATATCCTTTACTGATTTTGGTGGGGCTAAACCCACCATCACATCAATCTTGGCCTTGTCTACTTCGATCCCCTTCTCTGAAATCTTGTGGTCCAGCACAATCCCCTCTTTCACCATGAAGTGACACTTCTCCCAGTTCAGCACGAGGTTGGTGTCTTCACATCTCTGTAGGACCCTGCACAAATTTGACAAACAAGCAGGAAACGAAGATCCATAGACAGAGAAGTCATCCATGAACACTTCCACAACATCCTCAATTAGATCAGAGAAGATTGACATCATGCACCTTTGAAAGGTGGCTGGAGCATTACATAGCCCAAATGGCATCCTTCTATAGGCAAAGGTACCATAGGGGCATGTGAATATTGTTTTCTCTTGATCATTGGGATGTATGGGTATCTGGAAAAACCCCGAATAACCATCAAGAAAACAGTAGAATGGATGGTTAGCAAGTCTCTCAAGCATCTGATCAATAAATGGTAATGGAAAATGATCTTTTCTAGATGTAGAGTTCAGTTTTCGGTAATCAATACACATCCTATGATCAGTGATCGTTCTTGTTCGTATCAGTTCATCCTTGTCATTTTTAATAACGGTGATACCACATTTCTTTGGAACCACATGCACAGGAGATACCCATTTAGAATCTGAAATAGGGTAAATCACACGAGCATCTAAGAGTTTAAGAATCTCTTTCTTTACAACATCTTTCAAGTTAGGGTTTAACCTTCTTTGATGCTCTATAGAAGTCATTGATTCATCCTCAAGATGTATCCTATGCATGCACAAAGTAGGTGATATCCCTTTGATATCATCAAGTGAGTAACCTATTGCTTTTCTAAATATTTTAAGTTCTGTTAAAAGTTCAGATAGCTGAGATTCAGAAAGTTCACTACTCACAATGACATGATATGTTTCATTGGGTCCAAGGAATGAGTACCTTACACCTTGGGGAAGAGGTTTTAGCTCCACTTTAGGTGCTTTGAGCTCGCTCCAGTCATCTTCCTTGACATCCTCTTGTTGAGTGACCAAGGCTTCTTGATGAGTCGCCTTTGGTAGTGCCTCGTACTGCTTCTCACCAGTGACACTCTTGTGCGAATCCAACATTAACCCATAAGCAATGCTCTCAGCATTATCAATCACTTCAACCCCTCTATCTATCATCAGGGCATGCTGTAGAGGGTCCTCTAGTGATATCTCTTCAAGGAGCTCATCAGCAAGGGCATCCATCTCTTCAATGTAGAAGATTTGCCCTTGGACAATTGGTTTCTTCATGATCACCTTGATGTCAAAGTGCATCGTGTGCCCTTTTCCCAGCTGTAGATCAATCGTACCATCCTTCACATTATTAATAGCTCCAGATGTAGCTAAAAACGGTCTTCCAAAGATCAAAGGATCTTGAGCTTCCTCCCCCATCTCAAGCATTACGAAATCTGTAGGGATCTCATAGTTTCCAACCTTCACAGGGAGGTCCTCCAAGACACCTACAGGGTACTTCACTGAACAATCAGCCAAAACCAAGGAGAGTATACACTTCTTGTATTGAGTGAAACCCAACTACTTCGCAACAGACAACGGCATGAGGCTGACACAAGCTCCCAAATCGCATAGACTCCTTTCAAATACCATAGGTCCAAGAGAACATGGCAGTGTGAAGCATCCTGGATCCTCTAACTTTTTAGGAACAACGAGCCTCTGGATGATAGCACTGAACTCATGAGTAAGGATCATCATACCCTACATCTCTTTCTTCTTTGTAGCCACAACATCTTTCAGGAACTTGTTGTACTGAGGAACCAACATGAAAGCATCAATGATGGGCATTGTGATTTGAACTTCACTCATTTGCTTCTCAAACATAGCCTTGTACTTCTCTAGCAGCTGCCTCTTGAATCTTCCAGGGAATGGAAGTTTGGGTTCATAAGGAGGAGGGACAAAAGATTTCTCATTTGTTGGAGCAGCAACTTAACCATCTTTGATTGACTTCTTCTCTTCTCCAATCTTGCCTTTACCCTTGGCTTCCACAATCTTCTCTAAAATCTCATCATTGATCTTCTCATCAACAATCACAACCTCATCATCTATGTTGATGGCCACCCCCTCACCTAGTTTCTCAGAATCATTGGTGAGAGCTTTAGGAGATAGTTGTTTCCTACTCCTGAGTGTGACAGCTTTCATAGTTTCCTTGGGATTCTGCTCAGATTTTCCTGGTAGTGACCCTTGTTGGCGATTCTGGTTAGAGCTCATTGAAGCAAACTGGTTTTCCAAAGCTTTGAACTTGTTGTTGAGCTCATTGTAGCTTCCTTCAATCTTGGCTTGCAAGTTCTTCAGCTCATAGCCAACATGCTTCTCACTTCTATTCTCAGACTCCAGGATCTGTTTCAGAAGAGTTTCAGTGTTGTTTCCCTGAGAAACAGAGGTGGAAGGGTTAGCTTGTTGCGGAGAAGATTGGTTCCCTTTGTTGGGGAAACCAGGTGGAGGCTGCTGAGACTAGTAGTTGCCCTGTTGGTTGTTCTTATTCTGATACCCTCCTTGTTGGTTGTTGGGGTAGGACTTCTGTGGGTAGTTGTACTGGAAGTTAGGCTTTTTTCTGTACCAACTATTGTTGTTGTTTATGAAACACAACTCTTCTTGTCCTTCCAAGCCATCAACCTCATTGACTGTAGGTGGTCCTTCCTGCTTTGTGTTACCCACAACTTTCACTTGTTCTTGTGTGGCTTTTTCAGCAATGAGGAGGTCGATCTTATCTTCCAAAGCATTGATCTCTTTCCTTGTCTGCTTGTCGTAACCCCTACTGACTATGTCGTGTTCTGCACTGTAGACTGCATTACTCTTCACCATGTTGTCAACCAGATCCTCTGCATCTTCCTCAGTTCTATCCAAAAAGAACCCATTGCTTGCAGTGTCCAATCTGGCTATGTACTTAGGAAGAGCACCTCTGTAGAACGTGCTAAGCAAGCTCTCCTTAGTGAAACCATGGTGTGGGCACTTGGACTGGTAGCCCTTGAATCTCTCCCAGGCTTCACTGAATCCTTCCAAGTTCTTTTGCTGGAAACTAGAGATCTCGTTTCTCAGCTTGGCAGTTCTAGAGGAAGAGAAGAATTTCTCCAAAAATGCTTTCTTGGACTCATCCCAAGTAGTGATAGTGTCACTGGGTACAATCTTCTCCCACTGACGTGCTTTATCCCCCAAGGAGAAAGGGAAAAGCTTGAGCTTGAAAGTGTCTTCGGACACACCATTGGTTTTTGACAAACCACAATAACTGTCAAACTTGTCCAAGTGATCAAATGGGTCTTCTACAGGCAAGCCATGGTACTTGTTGTTCTCAATCACATTGAGGAGTCCAGGTTTGACGTCAAAGTTGTTGGCCTCCACTGGTGGAGCGCGGATGCCCAACCTCTGACCATTAACATTTGGATGGTCATAAGCACCAATGGCGCGAGCTGGTCGGGGTGGGTGAATTGGCCCTTGTGGTCCATTGTTAACACCTTGTGGCAGAGGGTTGTTATTGTTGTTTCTGTTTGGTGGATCCATGTCAATATTCAACTCCTGTGGCTGAACTTGTTGCTCTTCTTGTCTTCTCTGTCTTAAGATAGGTCTTTCGTAAGCCCTGATATCTGGAACTCGTGGAACTAGGTTTGTTGTGCCCTTGCTCCTCAGGTTCATATACCTGAAGTGTCAAAAGGAGATGAAGACAGAGAATCAATACCGAAATAAAAGAAAAAAAATGACTTAGTCTCAAGCAGGTGACTAAATCTCAATGTTCTAATCAACTCAGAATTTGGCAACAGCGCTAATTTGATGTTAGGAGTTTCAAGGCTCCTAAGGAAATGTTGTAGTATAAAAGATTGTCGAACCAGTTCTGAGAGATATAAAAGCACCGAGAATGCAAGTACTAGCTTAATCTAAGTGCTATCATGTGATTGATTGGGTTTTGAATTACTACTAAGATTAAAATGCAATAACAGAACGCTAAACGCGATAAGTGAAATAGCTTTGACAGTTAAGATAAAAGAGAACTCATGGGTAAAGGGAAATAGAACTTGGGTGATTAAGGTTTGAACTAAGGATGGCAAACGATCAATTAAACTATCAACCTTAAGCCTAGACACAATTCTAAACAAGCTCTATGTCTAGATGAATGTTCATTTACTAACATAACTCAAGCATCAAATGTGGAACAAGAGAAATTTACACTAAAACATCTTAGATCTAGCCTAATCACCCGTAGTCTCCCTAACCCATGAATCCTAAGGTGGTCTACTCACTAATTATCATGATTCCTCTTAAACCCATTCTGGATTCAAGCTTAATCATGTGAATGATGGAATAAACAAGGAACGAACAACAGAGTAAAGAAACAATGATCTTAGAAGATGAACTTTCCGAAAGGTTTTTCTGTATTTCTTCAAGAACAAAAGATAATCCGCCCAAAAACGGCTTACAGAGGTACTTAACTTAGGTTTATAAAATGTCAAAACATGAAACAAAATGACCAAAAGGTCCCTAAAATAAATTGAGTTTCTCCTGAGCATGAACACGCAGCGACATGGTCACATCGCTCCAGAGGAGGTCGCTGCGGGTGCTTCTATTCTCGTCTCGATCTGCGAGCGACCACTTGCTGTCGCTCTAGAGGTCGCTCCAGTTGGGAGCGACCTGGTGTGGTCGCTGTGGATAGGTCGCTCCAGGGCCTTCCACTTGCTATAGAGTGACACGACGCCGAGCGACCCTCGTACCTCGCTGTAGAGGTCGCTCTGGATGGGAGCGACGTGCTGAGGTCGCTCTGGCACGTAGCTTCATCTCCGCTTGTCCTATGATCACCTTTTGACTCCCTTTTTAGCTCCAAAAACCTCCAACCATCTTCAAGAACTCCAAGGATACTTCCATACCTGATAAGAAGTCATGTATGCAAAATGCAACCTAGAAACGGCTAAATCCTAGTCTATATTATCAAAAATGCATATGGATGAATAGAAAAAACAATGGAAATATGCAAGACATCAGATGTATCTAGCTGGCTAAATCAATTGCAGCCAGGATCTCTAACCTGCTAGGAGGACACTAAAAGTGCTTTCCTCAACGAATTTCTTGATGATCATGCAGCTATACAAAAGAGCGAAATAGAGGCTACGCTGGAACTAATCGTAGAGAGGGTGCAGAAGATGAACATAGAGTTCAACATGAAGCTGGATTCTGTCAATATTGAGCTTAATGGGAATATGGAAGCTTTGAACACTCATGTCATAAATCTGGATTCAAACTACTCTGAGGTGAATGGGAAATTTGAAGCCATGAGAACTCATGTCAAGAAACTGGATATTCAGGTTTGACGGAATAGTGAGGCTATTGAGAAGCAAGAAATGAGCCAAAAGCACTGTGACAATGATGTGATTGCTGAGAATGATGAATGGAACAAGTTTGAGAAGACTGACGACTTGAAAGAAAGCGACTTTCTTGTTGAGAGCTTGATGTTGATCAACACACACTGTGTCGATCAACACCCTCGGGAAAAACTGAAAACTCAAGTTCCCTTCATTCAAACCCAACACACGACCAATATCGATCGACACTCATCTAGCGTCGGTCGATTCCCTACTCATTCGGAGGCTACACTTTCTGAAATCCCAAAATTAGTTGGAGAGAGGGTTTAGAAGCCAAAAGTCTCATATCCTAAAGTACCAAAGCATTTGAAGGGGTCTATTAACGCACTAGAACTGGCTGGTTTCCGCAAGCGAGTGAAGAGGATACATGATCCTTATGAAGGCCATCGGATGATTAAATTTTTCAGGAACTCCAAAGAGACCGAGGAAGAGGTTATGGCATTGTTTGATGAAGAGGATACATGAATATGAGATGCTTACGAAGTCCATCGATTGATTAAATATTTCAGGAACTCCAAAGAGACTGAGGAAGAGGTTATGGCATTGTTTGATGAAGAGGATACATGAATATGAGATGCTTACGAAGGCCATCGGTTGATTAAATTTTTAAGAAACTCCAAAGAGACTGAGGAAGAGGTTATGGCATTGTTTGATGAAGTTAGAACCATACCTCCTAAGTTAAGGAAAATGACAAGTCTCACTGATCATGGGAAGTTTTTTGTACCCTACACTATTTCAGGAGAAGAATGTTCAAACGCCCTTTGCGGTACTGGATCTTCAGTTAGCATCATGTCTAAAGATATCTCTAAGAAATTGGGTCTTGTTACATAAGCTTCTAAGATCGCTCTTAACGTCGCACACAGCTCCACCAAAATTCCACAAGGTATTGCCAAAGATCTAGGAGTGAGAGTTGGTAACTGCATTGTAACTAAGGGCTTTCAAGTGTTACATTTTGTAAATTCACATAGTGAGATTGAGCTCATAGTTTGACATAAAATATAGCTTTGAGTTAGCTTTCCAATGCCACCGGTTTGAGATCAGTCAGGATCCTAGATCAAAAGTTATGCACATTTTACTGAAGAGTGGTTTGTCTAACGTGTGAAGAGGAAGTTGTCGAGAATTCAAGAGATCAAAAGAGTGTCAGACAACACCACCATGAGTGACAATCGAAACTCTTTCAAATCATAAAACTGACATATTTTAATAAAGTTTCAAGATTTGCAACTTTGCCTTAAAGTTTCTCTTGTTTATAGAAGATCTCTAGGAGACTTTTACACACACACACACATACAAAGTCATTATTTAGAAAAAAGCTTTCTTTTATCTGAGGTTTTAGGTTTTGAGAGATGATCAATTCTCTTTGAGAGATTAATTGGAACTCTTTTGATTTTGAGTTTTGGTTTTTGGTTTCTTTATGAAATCTATTCTTTTCTTTTTACTATGTTTTTTCTAATCATGTCTCAGTAGATCACTTGTTAGATTTACGGATTTTCTAAAGTTTTGAGGAACTTCTGATTTATAAAAATGCTACGGTAATCTTATTGAATCATTCACAAGATTGTTCTTATTATTTGTTTCTAGAGTTATTAACTAAAAACATGATCATAAGGTAGTTAGGTGCACGCGAGAAATGGTTTAGATAACTTAGTGAACAAATCAAATTGGTTCTTACACGCTTGTCTGAAAGAAGTATCGATCGACACTTTGTAGTATCGATCGACACTCTTCCCTTTCGCATACGAGAGTTAAATTATAGGATTTAGACATCTAATTATAATCGCATGCGAGAGCTGGATTACTTACTTGTGAATTCGAGTTCTAGGATTGATCTTAATAAGACCCTAAGCAATTATTTATTTGCTTATTTGTTTTACAACTCCTCTATTTACTTTTTTGTTATTTACTAATTGAACTTAATCTAAAATTTATGTCTATTGTGTAAAAGATAAGGGTCTTCGTGGTTTCGATTTTTAAATACTGCAATCGATCTTTTATTTAAGAAAATTGTTTTAGGGTAATTTGAACATATCAATATTGACGTGTTTTCATTGAGCTTAAGATTGGGACGCACCTTAGTTTTGTGTTTAATTCTTTTAATATTAAATCAATATATTCATGTTGGCTTGATTTGAATCTTCTGGGTTGTATGACCCGAAGCATGAACTAAACAAATCATTTTCCAAGCTTCGAAGGCTTCAAAAGAGAAAATAAGAGAAAAAGAAAGACATGAGAACCAAAAGAGGCCATGTATGAAAATCAAAAATCGAATTCCTCGAGATCCACTTCCTCACATGACATGCTTATCAGGGAGTGTACATAAAAAAACTCTTGATCATAAGAGGACAACCAAAGTAGCCTTCAGTGGACGCCGGGACTTCTGAAACAAATCATGAATCAACACGGGACTTCTCAACTGGTAATAAAAAGGTCTTCATTTGTTGTCTTCTAAAGATCAAATGTACAATGAGTAACTATTTGCATTACTTTGAACAAGTTATATGGGACAATCAAGGTGTAGAGAGTTCTCAGAGTCCCTTTGAAGTACAAGATTTTATCATTTTTGTTGAGTGACGATACAGATAAATGGTCAACATCCTTCCCACTATGATCCATTCGAACTTGAGATGCTTCCAAGAATGCATTCATCGCCAAGTTATTCATTTATCGTTATGAGGAACACGATCCAAAGGGTTGTTATATGAAGCTTCAGAGAGTCTGAAAGATAACATTCCTTATTTCCCTTACTTTTGGCTTTACACAAAAAGTCATGGTAATAAATCTCTTCCGTGAGACTGAGAGCATGTTTACAATGGCACTAGAGAGATGAGCCATCAAATTTTTTGGGTTTCATGAGGGCATACAAAACTATATTGGAGGATACATAAATAAAAGTTAATATACAGAGCCATAACATTAATATATATTTTTTATAACGACAACATTAATATTTAGAATACAAAACGGACAAGAAACAGATTATGTTTATTTTTAAAACTTGTGATTCCATAAAAACAGCCATGAACTTTGCTTGATTTTGCACTCGTGGCTTGTTAAATAGAACGAAAACCATGGAATAACAAATGTGTGCGGGTGAAGGTAACCCTTAATCTAAAGTATTTTATGCCTTCAGATAACCCTTGTGTTCTAAGTATGCAACAACTGTTTCAGCCATTTCGATCGGAGAAGTTCCTGTTCCTTCTTGACCTAGAGAAATCTTCACATGACCCGAAAAAAAGAAGAACATAAGGTGAAATGAGAAAAGCTCAGGATGTAGATCAAGAACCAAAATGATGTTCTGTTCGTACAAGCTTCTGATGTCAAAATATGATTAACATTTACCTCGCAATCCAATGGTGGCTCGTACGGGTCATCAATCCCGGTAAAACCTGTGGAAACATTTCAAACGATAACATTATTTCGGTATTCTCATGGAAACAAAAATCAAATAAAACAGCGACTTGAGGAACTACCTTTGATCTTTCCTGCACGAGCAAGCTTGTACAGACCCTTTGGATCCCTAGCCTCACAAACCTCAAGCGGTACATCCATGAACACCTATTTAATCAACACAAAATTTTATACTCAAAAGTGTGAAACTTTCTATAGCCTAGAGATTACAAAACCAACCCTTTGTTTCTCAAATTACCTCAACAAAATCTCCTTCAGGAAGCAAAGTTCGACAAGCGTCCCTGTCTCTTCTGTAAGGAGAAATTAAACTTGCGATGCAGATGATTCCAGCATCCGCAAAAAGCTTAGCAACCTCTCCTAAACAAAGCAATCAAAGGAGAGATTCGTTGTTAGTTGTTAGTTATGGAGATCTTCTTGGTTAAGGAAGATTCGTTGTTTGTTAAGCTCACCTACTCTACGAATGTTCTCAGCGCGATCTTCCGCTTTAAAGCTGAGATCACGGTTTAAACCATGCCTTACGTTATCACCATCAAGAATATAACAAAGCTTTCCCTTTTGGTACAACTTGTGGTTCAAAGCACAAGCCAAAGTACTCTTTCCTACAAACATCGTAATGTTATGTTAAGATTTCACACACAACTTGGTGTTTCGGAAACGATTGAGAATTGGTACACGAACCTGAACCACTAAGACCAGTGACCCAAATAACACATCCTTTCTGGTCAAGCAATCTCTGTCTATCAACTTTCTCCACAGGACACTCATGCCACTTTATGTTCGTCGAGTTTCCGACCGTAGACAACGGTCCTTGTTTTTGTCCTAATCAAAAACCATTGAGGTTGAGAACATCAAATACAGAGAACATGCTTCTTGTCTTAAAGCAAATCAAAACTAAAGATCACTGAAAGATTGTTCCAAAGCAAAGTCAATTCCTTTTCCTCAAAAGTCGCGACCCATTTGAGAAATTGAATATACCTGTGTGGCCATTAACAGCTTTAAGCTCAGGAATAGATCCGTTTTTGTTATGGCTCATCGTTTGGGATCCTTCCATGGAGACACAAGCACGAAGAACACCAATAGATCTTGAATTGCTGTCTGAAACTCCTTTGGGCGATGCAATGGAAAGCCCTATCATCGATTTAGCTCCGGCGGCAATCATGATGAAACCCGAATCAGAAGAGAAATTGAAGAATGAAAAAAAAGTTCGATTTTTGTTGTGCGGGTGTGAATGATGGAAGTTTAATTAAGAAAAGATTTATAAAGAGAGATGATTGGGTAGGTGAACTGGTGAAATGGAAATGTTGTTGGCTCCCCACGTTTTTCTTCAATCATCTTTCTATAGTTTGGTTATCACAACGATGTCGCTTTTGTGCTATTATTGTTAAACAAATGTACTTAACATGGATTTGCATCTAGATTCTTAAAAGCTGAAAAGCGCGGTACATATTTCAGAGATGTAACAAATAGGTATATGTTAGGAAAATTTGCCTTTTGTTACCACTAGGCGTGCACACATTTACCCGAAACCGAAGAACCGAATCGACCGAAAAATGAGGTTCGGTTGGAGTTTGGGTTCTATCAGTTATATTAGCGGATCTTTTATCTTAAGAACCAAAAACGGAAACCAAACCGAAAATCGAATAAATACCTGAATTTCTATAATATAGTTTATATATTTATAAATATTAACTATATTTAGTTTAAAATAATTTAATAATTTAATAATACTATTTATAAGTCGAAATACCCAAAAAATGAATTACTAAAAAGATATCCAAATATTGTGGAAGCTCCCTTACACTAGTGGTTTGACCAAAGATTCATTAATGCTTTTATACTAGGAGGTATAGGTTTCAAATTTCGAAGAAGACGAATTATGCAGAATATTGATAAAAAGCTTACAAGAGATTTTTAGCATGGCGCAAAGAATACCGTCAGAAATGGATCTCATAGGATGGTTCATGGTAATGCAGTCAGATGTGAATCTCCATAAGACATATATATTTATCGACTATAATATCGTAGTATTCTCGTAATTCGTAATAGTATAATTAACTATTGTTAAAAAGAATTATTTTTATCCCAAATATTAAAAATTATCTGAATAATTTGAATTTTTATCTGAAAAATTTGAATTTTTATCTGAAAACTTGAATAATGTTTGATATTTAATCTGAAAGCTCGATTTTTGGACTTTTTAACCAGTATTAACTGAAAAACCGGAATCAAATGGGATCCGAAAGTAATTCAAAATAAGCGGTTCCCAACTTTACTACCTAGGATGCACTGAGAACTGAAAGAACCAAACCAAAATCAAAACCAAACCAAACTTTCTACATACTCGAATGGATCCTAATGAAGAACCGAAAGAACTGAACGGAAACCAAAAACCGAATGCCCAAGGCTAGTTACCACCCTAATGGAACACTTATCTAATTCTCTTATAACATTGATAATGTTGGTAGTGAGTGTAATACCCACTTCATTAAGCCAACATAAACTTAGATTGACCCATGAACACATTTCATCAATCATTTGATTGAGTCATGACAAGTGTCCATAAATTTCTCTATAAATAGACAAACTCTTTATTTAAGGTGGGATTTAGATTTTTAGGGAGAGAAAGCCTAGAGGACTATAGAATGACAAAAGTCTGATATGATCTAATTAGAAAAAGTTAATCTCTTATACTCTTAATGAGTCTTACATACTTTTCATTTATTAGATACTCCTAAAATAGAAGGTTAAAGTCAAAATAGTCAAATCTATTAATAATAGCAATTCCAATTAATGTTAATAGATTGTGTATTTTCATTTAAAAACTGAAAATTAGTTTTTAAACGTTGTCAAATTATGAAATAATTTGTGTTTATATAATTTATTGTCTTTCATTGTAATGTCAAAAGTTGTGTGTTTTCATCTTTTTATTTTTAAAATGTTTAAGAGTTATGTCTTTTCATGAGCAATAGATGCAACTTATCATCTTGAAAATTAATAATGCAACTTATCATCTTGAAAATTAATAATGCAACTTCTTATATAAAAACTTAGTAGATTCAATTTTTTCATATTAATACACTAACTTTTAGATATAAAACAATTATAAAAATTTAAGTAACATATATAAATTAATAAATAGATATGAGCAAAACTGAAAAGACACACAAGTTTTCATTTCAAAAACTAACAAATACAATTTTCATGTCAAAAAAAACTAAAGAGATGCAACTTTCACGTAAAAAAACTTTTTAAAAATTCAAATTTTCATATTGATACACTAACTTTAAGATATAAAATTTGCAAATATGAAGTATTAATTAATAAGAAGATACAAACAAAATAAAAACAAAAAGATATAACTTTCCATCTAAAAATAATAAGTGCAAATTTTCATGTAAACAACATAACAGATGCAACATTTCATATTAGCATTGACAAAACAATCGTAAATATTTATATGAAGTATTAATAAATGGATATTAGCAAAGTAAAAACAGGAAGACACATTTGTTTAAATATGTTGAGACCGACGAGGTGCGAATGTATCATCACCGAAGGGATTCGAACATTTTTTGGCTGGAGATGTGCAAACATTTTGTGGCTAAATGAGTGCGAACATTTCGTGTCCGAAGAGTTGTGAACATTGCATGTCTGAAAGGTTACAAAAATTTCGTATTTGAAGAGGTGCGAACGTGTCGTATCCGAAGGAATGTGAACATGACATATCCGTAGGAGTGCAGACGTGCCATATCCGAAGGAGTGCGAACGTGTCGTTTCCGAAGGGGTGAAAATGTTTTGTGTCCGAAGGGGTGAAAATGTGTTGTGTCCGAAGGGGTGCAAATGTGTTGTGTCCGAAGGGGTGCAAATGTGTTGTATCCGAAGGGGTGCTAATGTGTCTTATCCGAAGAGGTGCGAACGTGTCATGTCCAAAGAGGTGTGAATGTGCTGTGAATGAAGAGATGTGAATGTGTCGTGAATGAAGAGATGTGAATGTGTCGTGTATGAAGAGATGCAAATGTATCATTAACGAATAAGTGCAAACGTGTAGTCACCAAAAAGATCATAATAATCTTTATGAATAATGACGACTTTTTATATTTGTATTAGTTATTTTAAAATAATATTTTTATAATTTATTTTAAATAGACACATGATTATTAAAAGACACACTATTGTATAATGAAAAGAGACAGCTCTTAGAACTAATATATATTTTAACAAGACACTTGTTGGATATTTTAACATCTTTTAAAATTTAGCTTCTCTTTTGAAATGAAAAGACACAATTCTTATTAACAGATTTTAAAGAATGAAAATAATGAAAACATAAAACCTTTGACTTTACAATGAAAAAATACAAAATTAAAGATACATATAATATCTAATAATTTGACTATTTCTATTAACTAATTTCAGTTTTATAACTAAAAGACACGTTCAGACCCCTTCAGATCCATCACGTTCACACCCCTTCAGACATATCACGTTCACATCCCTTCAGACACAACATGTTGACATCCCTTCGGACAGATCACATTCACACCCCTTTGGACATGAAATCTTCCCACCCACACCCCTTCGAAAATGAAATGTCTGAACACCTTCGGATACGAAATGTTCGCACATCTTCGACCACAAAATGTTCGTACCTCTTCGGTCACGAAACGTTCGCACCCGATCCATTCGTACCTCTTTGGTCACAACATATTTGCATCTCAAGATCCATTCGCACCCTTTGGATAATGACTTATATCAAACAAATTAATATACATTTATTACAATATTAAGTATGATCTTTTTTTTTATATAAAATGAATTTTCGTGCGATATTGCACGGGTTCTTTTTCCTAACGTATATAACTATAAAACCCATATATCTCTCAAGTCACATGAAAAGATGTGAGTTGTAAGAAAGTGTATAAGAAATTGCTTTGACGAATACAAAATTGGTTTAACCGACAAAATTTTTTTTTGTTGACACAATTTCCATTAAAACAGCCCAAAGGGCATGTTTACAGGGGTCGGGCTTTGAAACATCGAGGCCTAAATACAAAATTAAAATTAAATTTTTAAGCCCACAAGTATAAACCGACATCTTTACACGTGTTTTGGTTCTTTGTTCCAAGTGACGCGTAGAGGACACACGGCTTCCATGCAAAAGATTAAGTCGCCGGCACCGCTCCGCCATTGCAATGCTTCTCCGCCTTGGTGTACCTTCATGTCAATCCATAAACATATTTGGAGCCTCGTTCTTCTCTATCCAAAGATACTTTCCACTTCAACAGTGATCACCTGACCAAAAATACCCCCTTCACCATTGATTAAGACCAAAGAAGCTTTAATCAACTTGAAAAGAGAACATTCATTGGACCGCTAATAGCACCAACTCTTCTTGGTATCCTTCAAATTTAATACAAAACTCCATCAAAATCAACCAATTCCCCAAATAGAGATACTTTTCTTAATTGCCATTCACGGGTAAATCAACAGAAAAGACTGATTCTCTTGAAAAATGGTTAAAGTGAAACGATAAAGAAGATTTTCGGCCATGGATCATCGGGATTCAATTAAAAACGCAATGAAAAGTAATATGACCTTTCTTTGTTGAAGATATAGAAATAGAATGGGGGTCTGCTTCAATAAAGAAAAGAAACTTAACCACACAAAACATCGCCAAAGCGAAAACGCAAGATCCGCAAACGGAAAAAGATTCGGCTAACCCGAAGTTATGGATCCTTATTTATGTTACACCAAAAGAAATAAAAAACAGGTGGCGACCGGCGGCGAAAGTGCTTGTTAACCGGCAGAGTATGTAGGGCAAATAATGATAGGAATTAATAACAAATAATAATAATAATAATTGTCTCTTCTTCAACATCCATTTTCATTTTCTGAAAATATATAAAAAATTAAAGTTTATTAGGTTTAAGTAACATAGTACCCTAAATATATAATTATGTGATTAATTTACCTTGTTCATAAGCTTCAAATCCTTTTAGCCTATTCCTACTACATATAAGAGCTTGCACATTTTTGGAAGTAGACGGCTCTTCTATTTGTTCAGAACTCGCGAACCGATGCTAAAAGAGGATTCTGAAGCCACTGTTGTGATTGGAATGCTAAGTAGATCACAAGCCATTGTTGGCAAATCGCCATACCTATGAGTATTATCTTTCCAGCACTGTAGAATATCCAAGCTTTCAAAGCTATCCATATCTAGCGCAGGTTCATCAAGATAAGCTTGGAGAGCTGTCTTTCCACTCGCAGCAACACTAATTTTGCGAAACACAAAAAAATCATGTGGTGTTCTTTTTAAAAAATATATATATATAAAAAGCGATTTATTTAAGTTTTAAAACTAATTAAAAAAAATAGAGCATGGGACTTACAACATAGTTCTCAAAAGTTCATTTTGGTCATCCATGAACATTTTGTTGATCTATCTCACGAGGCTCTGTAGATGGTGAGGTTGACTTTGATTTTTTGTCGTATGATTCAAACAAAGTTTCCAGCTTCAGACGCAAGTTCTTCACTTTTGCATCACGTGTACTCATATCAAACCTACCTAAACAATATTCTGCAACTGGAAGCTTTAGGCGTGGATCAAAGACAGTTTTCATTGCAAAAAGATCACTAACTTCTTCCCAATACTTATCGAACTTCTCTTTCATCGGTATCACCATGTGTCGAACAATCACATCATCACTTTCCTCATTTATTTGGAGCTAATTATGGATCTTTCATACCTGATAGAAATACAAGTTCGATGTTGGGTATTTCGAACATGACATCAAACTAGTAATCTTAGCAAAAGGCTCCAAAAAACACATATATTCACAGCTCTACCCCATTCCTCAGTTGTAGGCAAAAACTTATAGTTTCTCCTATCATAAATCTCCAACTTAACAAACGCTTCACAGTACGGAAGGGCTTTTTCAAGCATATAGAATGTCGAATTTCGTCTTGTCTGCACATCCATTATCAAACCGACATTCCCTTTTATCAGGCCAGCATCATCGACACATTTTCCAAACATCATCTCACGCGTCTCTGATGTTGTCACATACTTAATACTCTCTCTAACTTTGTGCAAAGAGTCTTTAATAACCTTTAAACCATCTTGCATAATGAGGTTAAGTATATGAGCCGCACATCTAACATGAAAAAACTCACCTCCACACAACAAATCATTCCTCAAAAGCAGCTGAGATTTCACAATATCTTGCATTGAATCATTACTTGTAGCATTATCTAATGTGTGAGAGAACATTTTTTTCTAGTCCCCACTCTTCCACTGATTCAAAAAGCTTCATTGCAACATTCATACTTGTATGAGGCGGTGGGAGAGCACAAAACGTCAGTATTTTACTGTTCAACGTCAGTATTTTAATGTAATGTGAGGTCACACACATATAACCCTCACGTTTCAATGATGACCATAAATCTGAAGTGAAGCTTACTCTTCCAGGAAGACAAGCCAATTCCCTCTTCAATGTCTCTCTCTCATTATCAAGTACCGATAGACATCTGTTCTAGTTGTGTTACAGCAAATGAATTTGACATTAGCATTCAAGTACTTCCAAGTCTCTCTTACTTTCTCATACTCAACATAAGAGTAAGGTAAGTCATGCTGAATTATAGTCTTGGTTACCAGCTGCCTGAACACAACATGATCACACTTGCCATTTACAAATTTTGCTTCAGCATCGAGTTTTTTGGTTCAGAGATTCCTTGGATAAAGTTTGCATCTATCATGATGCTTTCTCAAACCAGTTGTTCCGTGCGAGTGGGAGCTCCATGCATACTCATTCTTACAATGATTGCATTTAGCCTTCTCCTCACCATTGGGTTTTCGAATCTTAGAAAAATCAATCCATACGTCAGACCAATGCCTAGCCTCTTTCTCATTATCCATTTCGTCCTCTTTCGATTCACCTTCCAAATCAAGCTGCTCCTCTTGAATCTTCTTCTTATGTGGTTGGCTTGACTCGTGATGGACTGCGCCGCACGAGACTGTGTTCTTCTTTCCTTGGGCCGGCCTGGAACTCTTTATGCCCCCACGGATGGTAAACTGAACAGATTTGGGTTTGCTTTTACTCGTCTTTGAAGACGATCCAATGTCACCGTCTAGAGTAGACTGTGACATTGGTTTCTTGGAGTTCAAGGCTTGCCCGGTTCTAGCTTGGGTCGGTGGAGGACTGATTTCAACATCACTATCTTCATCATCAACAATTTGAATAAGCCTTCTTTTGCTTCCTTGGTTATTTGTAGCTCCATCAGATGAACCACCAACAGCCTCAGCAGCTGCTGAAAGAGTTCCAAGGAGTTGTTGACTCTCTAAATCTATTGTATTCAATGGCTGAAAGTTTGGATCGAAGCTTGAACTCATATCTTCTGTCGTCTCTTTCTCTCTTCTTCGTTAATCGTTAAAAAGAGATACGTCGTTTTTTATTGGCTTAGATAATATTTTTTAGGGTTTTGTTTGTATTTTTATGTAATTTAAAATTTTTTATTAATATTATTTGCTGATTTCCCATTGGTCAGGGACTCAAGCATTATAAGAAATTTTAATTATTTAAAGATTCTAAACTATCATAATATAACGATCAAGAGCAAGCAACCATACTCCAACTCCATACTCAAGTTCTATGACTCATATCAAACCAAACCATCAAGAGCAGACAACAATATTCAAATCCTATGACTCCTATCAGACCAAACGATCAAGCTTAGGCAACAATATTCAAATCCTATGATTCCTATCAGACCAAACGATCAAGCTTAGGCAACACTATTCAAATCCTATGACTCCTATCAGACCAAACGATCAATCTTAGGCAACTATATTCAAATCCTATGACTCATATCAGACCAAACGATCAAGCTTAGGCAACCATATTCAAATCTTATGACTCCTATCAGACCAAACGATCAAGCTTAGGCAACCATATTCAAATCTTATGCCTCATTTCTCAAGTCTTACTAAGAGACGTACCTGGTTTTAAGATGGCTCAGTGAGTCACGTGTATTAGAGAGTCCTTCCTTTGCTCATATCATATATCATAACATGTCAGCAAAATGAAAAGGTTAAATAATAAGTTAACACTTTATTCACTAAAAAGAACCAAGAACTTACTTAAATCCTATGACTCCTATAGAACCTAACGATCAAGAGCAAGCAACATACTCAAGTCCTAACACTTTATTCACTAAAAAAAAGCAAGAACTGACAAGTTAAAATCATGCTTAATCTTAACAAAGCTATTGTAGTTCACGCAAACATTGGAAAACAAGCAGCAATGATGAATACAAAACATGACAGTGCATAACCATATAAATGTGACAAAACATGACAGTACAAAGTAACAAAACCATAAACAAGACATTACCAATATAAAACAGGACAGTACAAAACCATGAACAAGACATTACAAAACATGACGGTACAAAACCATAAACAAAAGAGGAAGAGAACTAAAACTAGACCACTTGTTAAACCCATCATTCAAACACGACTAGTGGTTAGTACAATCGACAAACAAAGAGAGAGAGATATTGTTATTTGTTTACACTAACCTTCATTAGCTTGGTGATTGCATGCAAAACCGCTTGATGAAAGACAATAAGAGACCAAAGATCTCGTTCTTCTTTCCTAAAGCAATTGTCTTTCCCTCAAAAAGAAATGGACAGTGCCAGTAACGAGTTAAACTTAGACTCATCAAATAAGTATGAAATGTTGTCGGAAAAGGGACATGCAAAATCTTACCGAAGCATATGCTTGCTCCATATGTTGTCGGCCAAGGTCACTTAAAGGGAGTTTGAAACGCCATCATCAGAGCCCCAAACGCCGTTACGGTGAAGAAATGGGCAGTAAACAGTTAGAATCATCAAATAAGTTTCAAATGATGTTGGGAAAAGTACATGCAAAATCTTACCGAAGTATGTGCTTGTTGTGTTGTCGAAGGTCCTTTGCTCCAGATCGAAGCCAAAGGGAACAACAGAAGTAAGATCGGAGCTTAAATCGCCCTTGTCGGTGAAGAACTCATCAACAAGCGTCTTTTTCTTTGTCGGTGGGAGAGGTGATGCAGATCGAAGCTCGAAAAGCCATCACCGGAACAGAAGAACCACCCTTGGAGCTTGAAACGCCATCACCGGAACAGAAGAACCACCCTTGGAGCTTGAAACACCATCACCGGAGCTCCAAACGCCGTGGCGGTGAAGATCACCCTCTGAATCGCCCTCTTCTTTTTGGTTCAAAAAAAGAAGGTGATGTAGATCGAAGAGTCTATCGCGGGTCTTCATTTGCCCGCAGAATCATTTGGGCTAAACCCGCACAAGACCCGATCCCGCACAAACCCTAACCTGCAAGGCCCGCTAAATTTTGGGCTTAGGTTTTTAATGCCAATCCTGACTCGCAGCAATTCTTTTCGGGCCAGGCCGGCGGACAAGGATTAAAATTGCCATCTCTAAATATAATCCACTATTTTTCGGGTAAGGACTGCATTGGTATAGATGATATATTTGTATAGTTTCACATAGTTCCGCATGTCATAGATTTAGAAGACAAAATTGCATTTGCCAGAAAATGTCTATAAACGTATATTCGTCGATGTGTGTTGATACGAAACTATCAACACATGTAAAATTTCCAATTAAATTTCATCAAAGAACTGAAAGAGAAAGAAAACCACTTTCACAAGAATGGAATGTTTCTACGGACTTTTGGAAACAAAACCAACAACTTGAACTTAAGTATCATCTTTCTTTTCTAATTCTTCAAAGCTAAATCAAGTTTCACTATTACATAGGTCCAATGGACATAAGTAAAAGACATACGAGTAAAAAAAGATAGGCAATTTAAAGTAAAAGATATCAAGTTTCATCAAACACACTATTTGGTAAAGGAGTTACAGAGATACAGAGGCATCAAGGGCCGAAAAAAGAACATGTCACCTTGAGTCCTTTCCGAGGAATAAATAGATGGATCATTCCACTCACTCAGGCACTTTCATCATTCACGTGGTTTGGAACCTCGGGTTGGCTGTCCAATGGCATGTACTGTGCCATTATTGCTCTGATCTCTGAGTCCATGTATTGCTGTGAAACAAAGGACACAGGAAAGTTCAAAAGATATTCCACAAGCAACGGATATGGCAACCGTGTTAAGGTACAAAGGCACAATATGAAATTGTGGAAGAACTATGTTTTAATGGACATCTCAGGCCACAAAAAAAGAGAGATTAATCTTGGGCTTTTACCACAAGGGACATAAAATGGAGGAGAAAAGCTTACCCTTAACCTATATTTGTAAACGAGGTACGCCCCACCAGCTGCAAGTCCCAGTGATAACATTATAAGCCAAACGGCCGCCCACGCCGATCTCACTTGTGAACCCGTTTTGCCTATATTTCAAACAAAAGAACTTGAGCAAAACTGGTGAAGTGTATGCTTAAACTCTAAGACTTCCAAGGGTATGAAAACTCACTGATGCAAGTGTCATGGTCTCTCATGTAGAGAAGGTCCCCGCTACAAGAGCATTCATAGCTTCCCCAAGTATTCTTGCAGCTACATTCCGGGCACTGACAGGCTTTCTTCTCTTTGCACTCATTGATGTCTGTTGAAAGAAGCATTGAAATGCTTAAAATAAGGACTAAGAAGTATTGGAATCCAAGTTTCACAAAAAGTCTAACCTTCACACTTCTTAAAACCGTCTCCTTTGAATCCTGGAGGACACTCACACTTAACACTGTCCTTGTCCTGAAGGCATTATAAGTTGAAACATGGGTTTCTTATTATACGGTAAGACTGTGCTAAAAATGAAGCAACGTACAGAAGAAACACTAACCACACAAGCAGAGAACGCATGTCCATCTCTTTCTTCATGCCAACATCCTCCATTGTTGATCGTGCATCTCCCTGGCCCGCTTGCTGCAAACGCAAATACCAGTTAAGTTTGAAATAAATGTGAAATCCAACCAAAAAAAAATCATCCATTTCTGTTGAGAAAGTTCAAAGTTCTCGTTAGCAACCAACATTATATTTTAAAAATCCGGGTACTAGAGAAATGGTTAGCCATACTCAGATAGGTACTGAATAACACAGCCGAAAAATTAACACTCACGTTCACAATGGCTGTATCCATCCCCTTTGAATTGCACACCATCAACTCGAGGACACTCACATACTCTTCCACGGAAGGTATCCTGCAAATTAAGCAGATTAGTGTATAAAAGATCAGTATATACGAATTCACAATATACCTTGCAAGCAGTTATGTTGGCTGATTTATCTTGCCAACATCCGCCATTGTTATCTAAGCACTCGTTTGACTCCATCTCTGTCATCAAAGGTATTAAACATGTGATCAAGCATGAGGCCTCCAATACAAATCTGAATTTTTGAACAGCCAAGTCCTAGTGAGCTTTGTAAAGTTAGGATCAGAATTTGATGGTTAGGATGAGGTGAACCCAAGCTTTGGATACTTCAACCCAAAAAGGTTTACCAGATCGAATACACCAAAACGTTGAACAAACCAACAATACATACCTGTGCTAAGGCATATAGCTGGTTCAGTCGTCTCCTCAAAACCAGAACACAGAGCCTTGAGTACTGCACCCTTCTCCAACTTTCCTGCAAGGAAACATTTATTTAACAAAATAAAGTACATGTCTTGAAAAGTCTAAAGTGAACACTGCAAGACAAACCTCGGTACTGTCTGTTGTTGACAACCAATGTAGGCAATATAGTAACATCGCCCCTTGAGCCCTTGCCAACCTACATAATATATATTGTCAACCCCAAACGGATAATTCGTGTTTCTTAAACAATATAACTGCGAGATGCCACAGGAACGTAAGAAAAACATATGCAACTTCTTACCTGTGCATCTTGTTCTTCCTTTAGAACTGGATTGTCCGAATCAGCATTAGGGTCTCCCATACACTTGTCAAGTTTTCTACTATCAATTCCTGCAAAGACATAGAAGATATGCCTTATTCTACTGGAAAAGAAAAAACATTTTTCGACCTGGAAAGGACTTAGAAACACTCACCAAGAGATTTGATAACAGAATCAGCACATTCTTTGTTGTATTTCTTCTCCTTCATGGGGCATCTGATCTGGAAATCAGTGACATAATCCCACCAGACCCAGGGTTTACCGGTTTCATTGGCGACCTTGAAAACGCAAAGCTGTCTTAAGTTTTCTACAACCACGTCTTTACCATCATACCCTGAGCTGAAGTCCTGTTCAGGATCAGGAGCGCAGTATCTTCCCTTGTTGATACACTGAGACTTGCACTGTCTGCTCAAGGTAAAGGCGTGAGGACAGTACCAAGTGATATAATGAGGTCTAAACTGAGTGTAACCGCCTTTCTCGAGAATCTGAGCGGCGCCCTTGAAATCCTTCACAAACTCCATCAACATATCACACTTAACCCCACACTCATCATTGCTATTAGTCCAGAGTTCATACTCAACACGAGCATCAGGGTGGGGAACAGCTTCTCTCCAGTCGAGATTTAAGTTGACCATATCACCTCCACTGATGGCTTTCTTCAGCTTCTCACCAAAACCTTTAGTAACAAGAGCAGAAGGTATGGTAATATTCTCAATGTATTTAGCAGACGAGACATCCTCCTCAGGTGTGTCCATAGTGATCAAAGGCTCATCAACATTGTCTGCTACAAGAACAGCAGAAGCGCCAGCTTTCTGTGCATTCCAGACCTTCAAAGCGAAAAAACAATCTACACAACGGATGCATTAGGGGTAAAGCAGAGTATACAGTTGCCTCAAAATCTAACATCAAGAGCTGAGTTTGTACCTCCACGATCGACCAAGAGGAAGGTAGGGAGAGCACCAGGCTGAGACTTGAACGAGATTGAGAAATCGCTGAACTCTTTGCACGATTTCTGATTCTCCTTTGGATAAACCACCGTACCGGCCATGCTTCCTCCGTATTGAGGGATCCCAAAGTTGCCGATTGCACAGTCATGAGCTCCCTTTATGCTCTCCGGCGACGTCACCGACAAGCTGTTCTTCTCCACCACGAATCGAGCATCGCAACACAAGGGTATGGAGAGAAGAAGAAAACAAAGGAACTGCTTCATCTTCGATATCTCCGCCTCAAATCGGATTGAAGAGATCAACAACTTTGATGGTTGAAATTAGTCCTTGTCGGGTTTATGGTTGAAGGGTAAGTATTGCGATCTGCGAGTGTTTCTCGAGAAACCCAGATAAAATATAAAAGAAAAATGTGTTTTTTTTTTATTTTCTTTTTCACGTTTCTGGTGCGACTAGAAGACTATTATAGGTGACGCACAGTCAAACACAAGTAAACCTTCTTTCTCTAAACAAAATTACCAATCCACTTTAAAGACAAATCTGTGCCATAATTCATTAACAAGATTTTACGAAAGGAAATAACTGTTTCATTTATAAATCTTGTTAAACAGAATATGTATGTTATCAATTTTTCACATGGATCTAAATTTGTTGCCAAAATGTTATCGGTCAATGGTTGTTTTGTCACGGTTTTTATTTGGTAATCCAAATATGTTCTAATGATATAATGAGTTCTTTTTTTTTCTGACAACATAGAAAAGAATGATAAAATATTGGATTTGAGTCATACTACTTTGAATTCGTTTTCTACAAAAAAAAAATTATTCTATAATTCAAATTTTAAATGGTTCAAAAAGATACACTGGAATAAAACAACCAACAAAATAAAGATTTACATGAAATGTTCTCGCATTCTTAGTCAAAGAATTAGCAATAACATTTTATTCTCTAAGAATGTAAGAAATTCAGAAGTTGTGTAATCTATTTTGCAGCACCTCTATTTCCTTCATTTACGTTGAAAAAATTGGTCATGCTTCAGGCTCCCAAATCATATCATTCAAATCCTTGCAGTCCGTTCAAAGTTTTGATATGTAAAATACCGAAACATGTTTTTCATCGCCCAAGCAAGTGCTTCAAGCTCCAAGTGTAAAAAGAACTCTCTTGTATTTGATTTATTGAGCCCATTAGTTGGAATTGTCTTGTCATGTCTTTCCAAATCCATCCACATTCGCTAGATAGTGTTGTAGAAGTCCAAGCACCATCCACCAAACATATGTCCTACAAGCATATGGCTTGTGAAACATTATTTTTTGGTTGCTGAGTCTCAGTAGATACATATGCATTTGCTGTATACCAAGCTTGGCATTCTCCTTCTATATTTTGATTAGTTCTAACGGGTCCCTGTCACTCCCTCTAAATAATTTACCATTCTAAGCTTTCCAAAGATACCAAATAATCCACGGATAAAAATCTTTGTCCACTGTCGGATAGTCAATATTGTTTTTCTTCTAGAAGAGGTAATCCGTATTTGTGAAGGTACTTGAAATGAGAAAGTCTGTGGGCTAAAAGGTGTAGCTGATAAGGTTCAAGCCTATAAAGCTGAGAGACACTCAAAATAGCATGATTAATATACTCATCTGGTTCTCCACACTAGGAAAATAATTGTCACATGCGTTAGGTTGTCTGCTATGATCATATGTCATGTCATCAACGACCATTTAAGATGATGCATCTACTGTGGCATTTAAACTTTCTAAACAAAGGCTTGAACTTTAATGATGATTGGTTCCGAATAAAAAATATATGTTTCTTTAGGATATTTTGGAAAACTCAATATCCTTACTTAACCGTATACTGTCCACCTTTCATAAAAATCCAACAATATCTATCTCTTTGATTTGTTCATCTTATGGTCAATCTCCTAATTAATGGGATATCCTTTGGATTAACAAATTTTTCCAACATCTCCACTACCACTCCTTTGTTTCAGCATTAATGAAATCACTAACAATTATTCTTGGATAAACAAGTGGAACTCTATGCCTAGTTTGCCTCTCTGGTGTAATCAAGATCTAAGGATCTTTCTATACTTTAATCTCTTAACCTGGATGGATCTTTTGTCTAATTTCTAACACCAGTAAAGACTTTGCTGCTGAGAGGATTTTCCATACACATAAAGGATTATCGTATGAACTTATTCGCAATGGCGAACTAAGTCGATAGTATTTTTCACGCAAAACCCTTGCTAACAAAGAGTTTAGATACTGAGCTAACCGCCATAACTTTTTTTGCCAATAAAGCTAAGTTAAACTCGTAAATTTTACATAATTAGAAACCACCTTCTTCTCTTAATAAGCATAGTTTTTTATTTTGCCCAATGTAATCTATTTTTGACGGGTTCAAACTTTACCAAAAACATTCAATGACACTAGCTATTTTTTACAAATGTCTAAGGGTAACAATAAACTAGACATAACTCAACTATCCCAAATTTGTTATTAAGACTGGTGGAGTAATATTAATAAACTCCATAGTTCTTGGAAATTTATAGTATTATATGTTAATTCTTCGTGCCTTTGAGATCCATTAGATTACAAAATGTAGAAATAAACTTATAAAAAAATTAATTTCTTTCAAAATTTAAAAACATTGATTGGATTCTTCAAAGTCTTGTGATAATATACTAATTATTCTTCCCAATCTCCGTATAATTTTTGAAAAATTATGAGCTTACTCTGTAACATGTGTTAAGAAATAATTTATATCTTATAAAATTTTAATCACATAATTTATTCTGTTTCAACCAATTTTTAACTCTAGCTTTTGGGATTTTTCTCTTTCTTTGAGCTTTAAATATCTTATGGGCTAATAGATATTATTTTATGTTATGAATAT
The DNA here is from genome assembly GCA_905132765.1 of Moricandia arvensis. NCBI lineage: Eukaryota > Viridiplantae > Streptophyta > Magnoliopsida > Brassicales > Brassicaceae > Moricandia > Moricandia arvensis. Next base: position 26,596 of record CAJHQP010000643.1, on the reverse strand, counting down.
AATTTTCAGTGTCAGCAAAAAATATTTTTTTAACAATAATACCAAATTTTAAATCCTAACTTTTAAATATTTGTTGAAACACATCATCATCGAACATTACCGTAACTTTCTCTCCTTTTTATGTGCAAAAAAGTATTTGCATGGAAAGTATATTCGTAAGAGTGGAAGGTTATAGGATAATACATACCTCTTTTTTTTTATTAACCCGAGAGTATCTGGTAGGTCGAGGTTCAACAGACTAATCCTTTGAGGGATTATCCACTAACACTACATGTTTATTCGCAATGAGAATGAAATACCTATGCCGCTTGATCATATAAACGAATAAATATTGGTAGATTTCAAACCCGAAATGTTTAATTAACACCTTTTCAAACCCGAAATGTTTAACACCTTTTCAAACCCGCTGTAACACTCGATAACACTTGTGTAGTTTAAATACATCAGCTTGATTAAGAAAAAAATCTAGTAACACCATAAGAAAACACTTATAATCAGTTCACATAGTATTTTTGTCTCTATATATGTGTCTCTATCTTTGGGCTTATACTATAACATTCCGATTTCTGGTATATAATGAAGGCTTTAATAGGATTGATTTGGCTATCAATGTCATAAGTGTACTTTACCTTTTCCATCACACATTTGTTTAGAACTCCAAAGTTAAGCGTGCTTGCGCTGGAGTAGTGGAAGGATGGGTGACCTATTAAGAAGTGATTCACGATACCGTGTGAGTGAGAACAAATCACATGGAAAGGTCATGTGGTGACTGAAGGGCTAATAAACAAGACTTTCGAGCCCCTGAAAAAATTAACGCACCACCTGTTGTACAGAATGGGGGCCCAAAGGCTGAGAGAGCAGACATGGAAGACCCATTATCGTGGGATGTCAGGACGTTACAAGTGTTAACAAAGCTGGTTAGCCATTTTTGTTCTGACCCGAGAGGCGTCTTGAGACCTGTTGTGGTACACAAAAAGACGTTGCGCTCTGTGAGTGTGAGTGAATTGTAACATCCTGATTTCTGGTATATGGTGATGGATGTAATATAATTGATTTGACTACCTATGTCATCAAAGTGCACTTACCTTTTCTTTTAAACACCCATTTAGAATTTTAGAGTTAAGCGTGCTTGTGCTGGAGTAGTGGAATGATGGGTGGTCTATAGGAAAATGATTCGCAATGCTGTGTGAGTGAGACCAAAACAAGAAAAATGGTCATGGGTAATTACATAGATAGTAAATAAGACTTTCAAACCTCCAAAAAATAATGCACCGCCCATTACATTGAGTAAGACCCAAAACCAAAAAAACAGACGTTAAAGACCTATCAACCGTGGATGGTCTTAGCATTACAAATACTTCATATAATTTATTTAAAGATATAGGTTTTACTGGATAATATTTCTGACCATATTATTTATTAAATAAATGGTATTGATGAAAGCATTTCAGCTAAAAAAACAAGGGTGAATTTGCTCAGTAACCAAAATGGGAAGTAAAATTAAGTCAATGACATTGATTTTGACATAATGAAGAGAATAACATTTGCTACCTAAATAATCCGGTTATACCCTTCCTATGTACAAGTTACCGGTGATTGATGAGTAGAGTAGATGACGTGCACACGTTTAAATATGGCCAAAAGTAAAAGAACACTATTAAAAATAAAGAAAGATAAGCAATCCACGTGATACCCATTCTTATCGCAAACATATTTACTATGTTGTATAAATGAGTGGATAAAAATAAGAGAAAGCAGAGAAGAAGCAACTAAATGATCAGCCGTTACAGAGAAGAGACATATGAAGACTATTTATTCTATTTATGAACTGTTTGACTATTTTATTTACAAGTAACAAATGTCAAGCAAGATGCAGTTTGTAACTATAATAGGTCACAATGGTGGTATGTTATTCGTATGCAGAAAAACGAAGAGCATAGTCTAATATAACTTATATGTAGCATACTATGAACAGAACATGAGTTAAAATTGTGGTATTCTATTATGGATGAACACGTACTATTCTATTATAAACATAGAATGGTACGCAAATTAAAGAGAAATTCCATATGAAGAGCAACACAACATCAAGATCTATCTATATAAATTGCGTAGAGAAGTCTATTTACAATAGTATAAGGGTCAAACTATATTCAGTTTTTGTAAGAATAGTGAGATTAATTTGTTTACAAAAATACAATTTAACTGTGCTTAAATTTTCTATTCCATATAGCCAAAGTATAGGATTATAACTATACACACAATTAACTCCTAAATACTAAACATTACCTTAACCCCAACCCCTAAATACTAAACCCTAAACTTCTATCACTAAACCCAACCTCAAATACATAATATATAGTTATAGTTATTTTTTAATAAATTAAAATCCTGAAAATAGTATAAAATATTTTGTAATATTAAACTATACTATATAAAATGGAAATTATAATAGACTTGTGAACTAAAATGATATGTGTAGGTGTAGTTAGTGAAATGATAAAATTGAGTGTGTAAATAACTTGTGTAGCTGTGGTTAAGGCATAAACCAATATTACATTGCAACATTCATATTTTTATTTTACATTTATCAAATATAATAGAACAAGACATATTACGTTGCAACATTTAAAAGAGGTGAAAGAGATTATGGGTGGAGAGGTAAAGAAAGTGAGGACGTTGGCAGCTATGAAACAACCGGTGGTAATGCAAGTGAAGTAACAACAAACATAATACATAGCATGCTACATGTATTTTCTATATGTCTATATAGAATAGAACAAGAACTGTATATGGAATAGTAACGCCAATTAATGTCACTTCATGCGTATGTGATTTCCATATGTGACTTCCATTTCCGTTGAAGCACTGTCTGCGGGATCTCACATATGGTGTACGCATGTCATTCATCTTTTGAGTTGTTATCATCAGCTGAATCACGTACGCTGTTAGGGAGATAAGATTCTAAACCTGTTTTCAAATATTTAATTTTCGATACTATTTGTCTATCAATTAGTTATGATTTCCATTCTATACTATTTTAATACCATTGTATCATTAATACCACAAAACTATAAAAATATCATTCTGGTACCATATGTATCATCTATTCCATATAGCAAACATTTTACACGGGAAATCAAAATAAAATAGCAAGGAGATACCATTGTTGATTCAATTTCATTTATATTCTTGTTATACTATCAAAGAATACAAATGGAATAGACTGGTGCGCCCAAACATAACTCCCAACAGTACGATCATCGTAGGTTCAATAAAAATCGATTTTGAGATGAAATATAATACAGATATAAAATCCAAAAATATATGACGTTGAAATCAATTTACCGCCATCAGTGTTTTCCACCACCACGATTCTACAATCTAGAGACGATGCACCTACGACAGCCTTCTTCGCTACCTCTTCTTCTTCAAAATTGGTTGTTGTTACCATAGTCGCTGTCGTTGAGAAGTTCCAGATGTGAAAAAGAAAATGGTAATATGTGAATAGAAGTAAGCTACGATTTGCCTTATAATGATAATCATTGCTTTTTCTTTGCATTGAGACAAAATGGGATATGTTCTTATGTATGAAGAAGAAACAGAAATTAAAGGAGAATAAGAAGAAGAAGAAAAGGAAGAGATGTGCATCAATTGTATCCACAATTTATTAAATTATTTATTTAATTTATATTTTAATAAATAATTCTCAACCGGTTACATAGGTTGAATTAAAGGGTAGTAATGTATTATTATATAAAATACATGTACTGTAGATAAAAGTTAGGTTTTTTAGCTAGTAAATGAATTATAATTTGTTTGATAGCCATAGGATGCAATTTCCCAAAAAACAATGGACATTGTCACGTGACGAAAGAGGCAAAAAGGTAAGTATAATAGTTGTGACAGTGAGATCTCGATTTTGATCTAACATATAATATATTTATTGCACTAATCACACTATTCATATAATATACTCTTTCTGCTACAAATTAATACATGTTTTAAAGTTTTCACACATATTAATAAATTATATTAAATTTTAGTTATAGATATTAATTTATGTGTTTAACTATTTTCTGTAATTTTTAACCAATAGAAATGCAATAAAGATAATTACTTTCGTTGAAGTTAACAATTTACAATAAGTACTTGATAAAATGTACATTGAAAATGTAAAAAAAAAATATCTTTATGAAACATAAAAAAATCTAAAAATATGGTCTTTTTGCAACATATGGAGTACAATGATGCCATTCAGATTAGTAAAATGAACCAATAATACTCTACGACTAAATCCCCCCCTCTCTCCCGCAAAATAAAAGATATCTTGTTTTGTCTTATTAACTAATGGCACATTTCCTTCCAATTGTATAATAGAAGTTTTAAATTCGAATTCATCATATCTAATGTCACGCTCCTAAATAAGACTGGATCTTTGGAATGGTAGAAGGATAATCCAAAACTACTAGATCAAGTGTGAAACCTTATTCACAAGTTGTGTGATAAACCCAAGAACCGATTGCTTAACATGATTTAGCAAGATTTAAAGTTGTGGAATCCTTACACAAACACCCTCGGAAAGCTTTCACTCTAGATAATTAGGATCTAGGGTCTTCGGCGGACATATGACATTGGTGACGACATTGGGTGGTCGAATGGCGACACAAGTGAAGGTGAGAATCTATTTGATACTACTATTGACTTCAAATTCACACTAAGACTAGAATTGTTCACGACGAGCAAATTGAGAACCGTTATCAAAGTTTCAACGAAACAAAATTTATTTTGATAAAAAGATTGGGTAACCTTCAACCATAACTGGTGTACGGTATTTTATAGTTTCTACAATGTGAAAACAAGAAAATAAATAAAGTAGTTTGACTTAGAAGTTTGAAAGATAGAAAAAGAAGTTTGATAGTTTTTGTTGTGGGCCAAAGTAGCGGCCGACCCTTCGCCTACATTCCTCCATGTTCATTCTTGTTCAGCTCGATCAGCTCATCCAGGTGAGTGTCCATCCGTTCAGCTTGTTCATGAGAGTGCCATTCTATCCAGCTTGACCAGAGTGTTCAACTCAATCGATGGTCATTGGGTTGGCCCATCAACAAGTACTTTGATCGATTTTTCAGACCGAACACTACTATGCACATTCTCCACTTGGTCCATATATCCTTCCTTTTCCTTGATTATCCAAATGTTAAATAAACCCAAATAAAGCCACCTTATGATGTTTTGTCCTTGATATACTATGAATTTTACCAGTTTTCACCCATAGAATATGTGCTTTTTAGAGTCCCTTATATGTGTTGAAGTTTGTTTCAGAGTCTTTTCAGGTTCAAGTATGTTTTGGAACATTGTGGAGATTATTGAGCACTCTGGAGATGATTTATGAGGAAGCACGTAACTGTTGAAGAATTCAGAAGTTAGAGTCGAAATTCATGAAAAGTGTCTATCGACACTGCCCCCTTGGGTGTCGCTCAACACCTGGGCGAGTACATGCCTACTTTAGTCAAGATCGACTCAAGGCCAGAAGATCCGCATAATTACAAGACTACCTCTGACCGACTCTATACCTAATATTTGTGTGTGTGTGTGCCATTGTTTGGGCAGAAAAACACCCTTAAAATTTACCACCATTCTTAGAAATGTTTTAGTTATTGTATGGAGAGTAGATCAACAAATCCTAAAGAGCTTTTGTATTAGAACTCAAGTTTTTCTACCTTATTCTATTTATGCAGATTATTGTTATGCTTTGCCTAATCACGTCTGAGTAGTTCTCTTGTTAGATTTAGGGTTTATATGAATTCCTGAAATATAGAACTGCTAGGGTGATTTATTAAGAATCCTTCATCAAATTGGACTTGCTTCTTGTGTTCTAGAGTAGCTAACTAGAACCTTGAATTTAGCATACTGATAATTACGACAAATTTTTCATTACATGATATTAATTTTGATGATCTACGTTGTTAGCTACATGCAAGAGCTAATCTAAATTAACTTAGTGAACATATCGATTAGAGTGTTAATGCTTGCCTAAGTAAGCATCAATCAACACTAAGTAGTATCGATCGATGCTCCCTCCTCCTCCTTATGAGCCAAAACTTCCATTTCCTGGTAGATTCAAGAAGCACCTTTTGGAGAAGTACAAATCACTCTTTAAGAAGCAAATGAGTGAGGTTAAGAACACTATGCCTATTATTGATGCTTTCATGTTGGTTCCTCAATATAACAAGTTCTTAAAGGATGTTATAACTCAAAAGAAGAAAGAGATGGAAGGAATGATGGTTCTTACTCATGAGTGTATTGCTATTCTCCAAAGGTTGGCAGTCCCAAAGAAGCTTGAAGACCCGGGATTTTTTACCTTACCTTGTGATATTAGTCCTTTGACCTTTTAGAGGTGTCTATGTGTCTTGAGAGAAAGTTTCAGCCTTATGCCCTTGTCCATTGCAAAGAAGCTTGGTTTTACACAATACAAAGAGTGTAAAATCTTTTTAGTGTTAGCTGATATCTCGGTGAATCTCCCAATAGGAATCTTGGAGGATCTACCAGTTATGATTGGAAATTGTGAAGTGTCTACTGATTTTGTGGTGCTTGAGATGGATGAAGACCCTAAAGATCCTTTAAATCTGGGAAGAACATTCTTAGCTACTGCTGGTACCATTGTGAATGTCAGCGATGGGAAGATTGATCTCCATCTTGGAAAAGGGAACACTCTTCACTTTGATGTCAAAGAGGTGATGAACAAACCCACCATCCAAGGCCAAGTATTCTAAATTGAGGCCATGGATGCTCTCGCTGATGAGTTCCTTGAAGAGGTGGGTCTTTAGGACTCTCTACAACATGCTCGAACAGTTGATAGATAAGTCCAAATGGTTGAGGATAAGGAGAGGAACGAGTATTTGAAGATGCTAGACTTTCACAAGGAGTTGACTGGAGTAGAAAAGTTTCAGAGCTGCCTCAAGCTGTCTACCAAGTCGCCTCAGTTGGTCATCAAGAGGATCTTCAACAAGGTGGTTGGAGTGAATTCAAAGCACCCCAAGTGGATCTTAAACCTCTTCCCCTTGGTCTAAGGTACGCCTTTCTTGGCTCTAACAACACCTATCATGTCATTGTGTGTAGCCAATTAAATGAAAATGAATTTTCTATACTTTTGAATAAACTTAAAAAGTATAGAAAAGCAATTGGCCACTCACTTGAAGATATCAAGGGGATATCACCCTCTTTGTGTATGAATATGATCCATTTACATGATGAATCTTTTACTTCAGTAGAGAATCAAAGAAAGTTGAATCCCAACTTGAAATATGTTGTAAAGAAAGAAATTCTTAAACTCTTAGATGTTGGTGTTATATACCATATCTTTGATAGTAAATGGGTGTCTCTTGTGCATATTGTTCCAAAGAAGGGCGGTATCACTGTCATAAACAATGATAAGATGAATTAATACCTACTAGAACCATAAAATGTCATATGATGTGTATTGATTATCGAAAACTGAACTCAGCATCTCGAAAAAATCATTTTCCTTGCCATTGATTGACCCAGATATTGGAGAGACTTGCAAACCACCCTTACTATTGTTTACTTGACGGGTATTTAGGATTCTTCTATATCCCATACACTCTAACGATCAGGAAAAGACGACATTCACATGCCCATATGGTACCTTCACCTATCAGAGAATGCCATTCGGGTTATGTAATGCTCCAGCTACCTTCCAAAGGTGCATGATGTCGATCATTTTTGATATAATAAATGATATTGTGGAGGTCTTTATGGATGACTTCTCTGTCTACGGACCTTTTTCTGCATGTTTGTCTAATCTTTGCAGGGTCTTACAGAGATGCGAAGTTACAAACCTTGTACTCAATTGAGAAAAATGCCATTTCATGGTCAAAGAAGGGATTATGTTGGGACACAAGATTTCAAAAAAAGGATATTGACGTGGACAAGAAAAATATTGATGTGATGGTTGGGTTGGCTCTACCAAGATCAATGAAAGATATTAAAAGCTTCTTGGGTCATGCTGGGTTCTATAGAAGGTTCATCAAGATTTCTAAAAGACAACTACACCATTTACGAAGTCGCTATGCTAGGAGGATGTCTTAAATTTGATAAGGAGTGTCTTGAAGCCTTCAAGAAGCTGAAGAGTGAGATCATTAGTGATCCCGTTATTCAACCACCAGATTGGAATTTTCCCTTGATCATGTGGATGCTAGTCACTATGCAGTGGGAGCGGTTTTGGGTCAAAAGAAAGACAAGAAGACTCATGTGATCTACTAGGAAAGTAGGACTCTTGATGATGCTTAAATGAAGTATGCCACAACTGGGAAAGAGCTTCTTGCTATAGTGTTTGCCTTTGAGAAGTTTAGAATCTACTTGGCTGGCTTCAAGGTGATTGCCTACACTGATCATGCGGCATTGAGACACATTTTTGCCAAGAAAGATGCTAAACCAAGACAGGTGAGGCAGATTTTGTTGTTACAAAAGTTTGATCTTTAGACCAAGGATAAGCCCGTAGTTGTTCTTGAGAAAGAGCTTCTTGCTATAGTGTTTTCCTTTGAGAAGTTTAGAAACTACTTGGTTGGATCCAAGGTGATTGTCTACACTGATCATGCGGCACTGAGACACCTTTTGGCTAAGAAAGATGCTAAACCAAGACTGTTGAGGTAGATTTTGTTTTTACAAGATTTTGATCTTGAGATCAAGGATAAGCCTGAAGTTGAGAATAGTGTAGCTGATCACTTATCTCCCTTGAGGCTTGTCATGTAGATTCATTGCAAGATGGAGCACATGGGAAAAACATCCACCTACCCAAAGTTTTAAGAAATCTTCTAAGGAAATGGGAGGGTCCTCGTTAAATGAAATCAAGGATATTCCTATTGGTTCTAACATGCGGTCCTCACGTTGAAATCTCTGATGTCTGGGTTCTTTTGGAATGTTCGCAGATTTAATAAACATGTTAAACATTTCGTTGTCCGAAACTAGATAAATACAAATACATTTCAGTTTGGTTGTCTTCTTGAAACGAGAGTTAAAGAAAACAAGGCGTCTCAAATTTCTAGCTCTGTCTTTAATGGTTGGTCTTTTATGGCTAACTATGAACACAATAACGGTGGTCGTATATGGGTTGTGTGGAAGGATACGGTGAGGCTCACTTTTGCCTACAAGAGTGATCAACTTATCACTTGTTCTATCAATTTAAATGGTGCTGATGACGAGTTTTTTGTACATTTGTTTATGCAGAAAATCTGGTGGAGGAGAGAAATCTCTACGGAAAGATTTTAGGAGTCACCATGACTATCCTATATTTAGAGGCCAGCCTTGGACTATTATGGGGGATTCAGTGAAATCTTAAAAGGAGAGGAATTTACGAATTTTGTAAGTTCTCCAACTTTTTCTTTGGGATGAGAGACTTCCAAGAGACTATAAGATACTGTCAGTTCTTGGATCGTGGTTCTGATGGTCCTGGTTTTATCTGGTGTAATAAGAGTGATGAAGGGCTGATATGTAAGATGCTAGACATGGTTCTTGTCAATAATATTTGGATGACTAAATATTGTTAATCATATTCTGCTTTTGAGCCTGGAGGATGCTCGGATCATCTGGGAGTTTGTATACAATGGTTTAATGGAGAAAGGAAAACCAGGAGGCCTTTCAAGTATGTTAATTCATTATGAAAGCTCCCTGGTTTATTACCAATGGCAGAGTCATTCTGGAACTGTTATTTTATTCTACCTCTTCTATGTATCGATTCTCTAACAAATTGAAAACACTGAAACAATTGATTCGGGAACTGGGCAGGGAGAAACTCGGTGATCTGTCCAGAAGAACTAAAAAAGCTTATACTCTCTTATGAGAGAAACAGAGTGCTACTTCGCTCAATCTCTTTATTGATTCGAGTAGAGAGGAAGGCGAGGCGTATGAAAATGGAAGAATTTGGCAGATCTTGAAGAGGATTTTCTTAAACAAAAGTCCAAACTTCATTGGATGCAAGTTGGAGACCAAAATAATAAGGTTTTTCACAATGCTGCAAAGCTGAGAGAAAAGCAAAATATGATCCATGAAATTCAGTGTCTTGATAGATCTTTAGTCACAAAGCATGAAGAAATAAAACATGAAGGGGTTAAGCTTTTGTCGGACGTTCTTTAACTCAAGCACGTGGGCTATAGAGGAGCAACAATATAAAGTTGCAGTCTCGCATAGGCAGGTTCTCTGGAGAAGGAGGTGACTGTGGAGGAAGTTAAAAATACTCAGTTTCCTATGGCTACAGATTAATCTTGAGGTTTGATGGTTATTGATATACTATGAAATTTACTAGTTTTCACTTATAGTATCTGTGCTTTTTAGAGTTTATTATACGTGTTTGAAGTCTATCTTAGTGTCTTTTCAGGTTCATGTATGTTTTGGAGCATTGTGGATATTATGGAGCACTATGGAGATTATTGATGAGAAAACTCGTAAGTGTTCAAAATCAGAAGTTAGAGTCGAGATTCATGAAGAGTGTCGATCGACATTGCCCCCTTGGGTGTCGCTCAACACTCGGGCAAGTAAACGGGCCGAGTTTAGTCAAGACCGACTCAAGCCCAGAAGATCCGCATAATTACAAGATCACCTTAAAATTTACCACCATTCTTAAAAAAAATTAGTTATTGTTTGGAGAGAAGATCAAGAACTCCTTCTGAGCTTTTGTATTGGAATTCCAGTTTTTCTACCTTATTCTATTCATGCATTCTATTAGATTATTGTTAGGTTTTGTTTAATCATGTCCGAGTAGTTCTCTTGTTTGATTTATGGTTTATATGAATTACTAAAACATAGAACTGCTAATGTGATTTATTAAGGATTCTTCATCAGAACTGACCTTTCTGCTTGTGTTCTAGAGTAGCTAACTAGAACCACGAATTTAGGAATTGATAACTACTACATTTGGTTCATTACCTGATATTAATTCTGCTGAGTTGGGTTGTTAGATACATGCGAGAGCTAGTTTACATAAACTTAGTGAACATATCGATTAGGACGTTAATGATTGCCTAAGGAAACATCAATCCACACTATGTATTATTCATCAACTCTCGTTCCTTGTTCATATGCAGCGGCTGGAACAAAGACTTAGTCATCTGATTAGACTCGCAGCGAGAGCTAGATATCTTACTTTTGCATTTGAGTTCTAGGACGGTTAATCACACATCCTTAGCATCTTTACATTATAATTCTATTACTTGAAAACCTAAGTCTAGCTATTTTCTCATATCGTTTACAACCAACTGCTTTATTAATATTTTCCTAGCTTAATCTTAATATCAATAGTCTATTGTGTGCCTACACTCCCTGTAGATTCAATCTCTAAGTACTACAACTGAATTTCTTATTTTAGAGAGAAAGATTCTCTATGGTAATTTGAGCGATATCATATTTGACGCCGTTGCCAGGGAGCATTTGATTCGCCATTAGACATGATTAATAGGTTTAATGTAGGTTTTTTTATTTACTTACAATAAAAAATATCTTGTGCCTTTCAGGTGCATGCCTAGCAGTACACGAAGAAACAAGGAGAACGATCTTTGGTTTTCGGACCCTGCACGTTTAGAACGCACTGTCTGCAAAGTTGAAGCGCACAACATCGATCGACACCAACACTTCTTCGTGGATTGATACTACTTGTGAGTGAGACGAGATCGACACTAAGACTTCTTCATAGATTGACACCAACCCATGAGAAAGCAACATGTTCGCAACTCTTGTGCTGATAAGGGATGGGAATGGAGGCCTTCATGACCTCGAAGGTCGTCTGCATAATGCAGCAGGTCAGAGGCTGGATGATCGGGGGCTGTAATCCCTGGTCCAAAAGCAGCTGCTTTAGAAGACGGTAATGCTGAGAACGCTGCAGCCAATGTTCAGGTTGTCGCTGAAGAGAATATCCAAGTTGTTCGATCAAGAAAGTTGGCTGAGTATAACAGTCCACATCAGTACAACGCCAATGGATCTGCAATTTTGTCCTCCTACTTTCCAGAGGCACAATTTTGAGCTGAAGCATGCATACTTTACAATTGTGGGACATAACTTATCATTGTCACCCACATGAGCATCCGATGGACCATTTGGAACAGTTAGAGGATCTTGTTTCTGCCATTTAGAATATGGAGTCACTGAGGACTACCTTCTCTACAAGCTCTTGAAGTACTCACTTGCTGAAGATTCTTCATATAAGCATAAGCAGTTATCTCCAGGATCTCTTATATCCTGAACTGTCATCAACAACACATTTCTGCATAATTTCTTTGATGATGCGCGATATGAGGACTTGATGAACAGAAATGCTACATTCACACATGAGTCTACAAAGTCTTTCAGAAGCTTCTGGATCATATTCAAGTCATATCAGAGAGATTGTACACACCATGAGTTAAACGAGGTATATTTTTTACTACCTTCTTCAGAGGCATCGCTTTGGTCTACCAGATGGCTTTAGCATCTACTTGTGAGAGATATATCTACACTAGGAATCCATAAGAAGCTGTGAGACTTTTTGAGAACTTGGCATCTAGCACTAGCACAAAGAACACTGATTTGGAGAGAAGTAAATTGGCTGCTAGCTTGGGAAAGGAGCAGATGGATGGAGTTACAGTCAACCTGGATAGTGCTCATAAGTTTCTCAAAAAGCAGGTGAGCTTTGAAGATAAATTAGAGGCTGTTGATACCACTTGTGATAAGGGCAATGAAAAGGATGTGAACTACATAAGTGGCATTGGTTTTCAGAAGTCTAGGAGTCATGGTTGAAACAGAAACTCCTATGGCACTGGTCAATGGAGTAATTACAACCAGAGTTCGCAGTACCAAAAGCCCTACAACAACAACAACATGAGCTATGGAGTTTCTTCTTACTAGGATCCCACACCAACAACTCAAGAAAGAAAGATAGAGAGGATGATTGATTAGGTTACTGAGGGTCGAGAGAAGCTGATAGTGGATTTAAATTGGAAGATAGATGTTGTACATGTACACCAACCTGAATGACAAGTTTGAAGCTCTCAGCACGCATGTGGAGAAGTTGAAGACTCAAGTGGTTTATACTAGTGAAGCTGTGAGGAGGCAAGAAGCGCTGATTAAAGGAAAAGAAGAGGCTAGAAAGAAGCACCACAAGAGTATCATTATAGATGATGATTATTGGAAAGTTGTGAAGGAAAAAAGCTCCAAGAAGAGAACTTTCAAGTCTAAAGTTCCATTTCTTTCGACAGTCGCATTGGTGTTGTTCGACACCAGCAGCTGAGCACCCATCTACAACCCATGCTGAATCTATAAGATCTTTTGAAATAGCAAGCGTCGATCAACACCCTACCACTGTTATCAATCAACACCCGTTGGTAACTTACCGAGTTTGATTGCCAAGTATTTATGCAAACCGATTGAATGCTTAAAGACACTCGTCTCAAACATCAGCATAGCCAACAATGAACACTAATAAGCAACCTGAAGATGCACCAGCGCTTACGATAATTGAGCAGCTACTAAGGGAAAAAAAATTGTAAGAGAAAATAGAACTTTACTAAGCATATAAGGAGAGAAGTTAATGAGAAGGAGCTGGATAGTTTTACCAAGAGGATGTTGAGGATCCCTGTGGACATTCCATTTGAAGAGGCTTATCGGGACCACCGACTCTGGATGTTTTTCAAAGAGAGCATAGAGACAGACGAGGACATTGAGCGTATGTTCCATCAGATCATAGAGAAGATGAAACATATGATTACACTGAAGAAGAACAGTGACCCTAGGAATTTCGTGGCTACCTACATGATTTGAGGTCACAGCTACCCTAATGCACTATGTGATATAGGTTCTTCAGTCAGTATCATGCCTAAGGTGACGGCAAAAATGTTGTGCTTCCAATAACGTCATGCTTCCAAAAACGTCATGCTTCCAACATTTCATGCTTCTAAAACGTTTTTCGTCGATCAACACCCTGATCGCCCACGATTCGACCACCATACATAAATTCTCAACCAACTTCTATTTTTCTACGAATCATGTCAATTTTTCCGTGATCAAAACTTAACATACCTCGAGATACTTGGAGTTCAAAAAGCTTAGCTCTGTATTTCGACTAATTGATCTCGACCATTTATCCTTCGGGAGGGTTACCACACTTAGACTATACAAGTATCATGAACCGGTCGACCAAAAATAAGACAAGAACATGATAAGCCAATCTATGATACCGCATAGCTTTTAATATCCACCATCCTTCATAAGCAATCGTTCAAACAATATAACAATCAAATTTAGGTCTACATTAACCAAACAAACACCAAGCCTAATCCGGTACATGAGCTGGAATTAGGTCTTAATGATAGAAACCTGTAAGTAAATTGGTCAACAACCAAACGCTAATAATCAATCACAATAATAAAATCCTAACTAACCATGACTCTAGTCTAACTCGTAACACCTTATTTTTGTGTTAATACTCACTCTAGGGTTCCATAACCCTTTACTCAACACAACACTATAACTTGGGCCCTGGTGACTTTGTGTTACTGGTCATCATCGGTAATATCCTATCTTCTTATCACAAATACTAGAAGAAGGAACTTTCAACCGACTGCGGTCCATAGTCATTCGGGTCACCGCATGACAGCCCACAATCAATCGGTTTCACTACCGGGTGTCGACAGCCCCAACACAGTCAGGCCACTCCCGACCGTTACACCATCATGTAACACTCAACCATAGGCCATGGCCATGTCTCTCTGAGTCTTCCCTAACCAGAGAATAAGGGGGTTCCTTGAACAAGTTGGGTACAAGGTCGAGGAAACACTAATTCACCCCTAAACATGCCTAGAATGGCGGGTTACACACAAGCTATATGGCATCACTCTCACAAAACAATCTCATTCCACAACCTAGCCTAAATCTAAAATTCTAGATCTTAACACAAACCACTTGTACCAGTAATCCGACATATATGGCCTAGGACCCTTAGTACTAACGTCAAATCAACTAAACAAGAATATCATCACAATCCTTGCATGCAAACATATAATAACACAATAGCAATAATTATCTAAGCATGCAATCTAACCAACTGTAATCAACCAAGCATTCAGTCATTCAATCCTAATAAACTATCCAAACCGTTACCAAGTCAGGTCCGGCCTACTGCCGTGATCCAACTCAACAATAACGGAACCTACACTCAACCATGTCAAGACACAAGAATAGAAACCTGATGCACCCTAATCCTTGTTAGGTTGTTATTATAGTCTTAATTCCATTTCATCTCAATTTAGTTCATGCTAAGCTGAGTCCACTTCCGTAAATAACCATAAGGACTCTATGATGCATTATTGTGAGCATTCTACTTTATATGTAAACTGAATCTATCCTTATTTTTAAGTGGAACTCAAACAAAATCAACTCACTATTCCAAATTTAAAATAGAATTCAAACAATACCAACTCGCAGTGTTCTAGGCTTGTTGGTTTATCAGAGAGAACTTAGTCAAAATCCCAACATTGACGTCTTGACTGGACTAGACTGGACTAATCTCGACTTGGACAAAACCTTTTTTAACAGCTGGACAATTGTTGGACTTCTCGGTGGAGTATCAAACTTCGTAATCGACTACACTTTAAATTGCCCACTTCTTCTTTCTTCTTTCTTCTTTCTCTCTTCTCTCTCTCTTTCTCTCTCTCTCTCTCTCTCTCTCTCTCTCTCTCTCTCTCTCTCTTTTTCTTTCTCTCTCTCTCTACCCACGTTTTTAACTTGATTTGGTGTCGAATGCATGTCTGAAAACTGAAGGGGGAGGCTGGGTATTAATAGAAAGCTGTGGCCTGTGAAGTCATGCACACAACCGACCACATGGCCACCCGCATGATCCCGACCGCATGTGCGGTGACACACGGTACCCACATGTGGGAATGCATCCCTTGGGCGCATGAAAGGCGCCACAACTCCTTCCACATGTAAGGCTACATGACTTGATTGCATGCAGGGCACCACACCTTCTCCCACATGGCTGGCCGCATGTACTGGTTGCATGCACGGTGACAACCCGTGCTTCTACATGTATGTTTGCATGCTCCTGTTGCATGCAAGGCGACATCTCATGCTTCCTCAGCCACATACTTTACCAAACAGCCGGCAGAATATACTGATCACATGCATCGAGCAACCTCATGCTTCCCGGTCCTTTCGTCCGATTTTAACCCTTCCGACTAATTTCTGACCCACACTAAATTTCAAATATTTTCCACACCCGTTCTGATGTGCTGAATATTTTTAATGAATTTCAGACTTAGTTATAAATTTGACGGTAAATATTTTCCGATCCTCCGGCTTATCTATAAAATATTCTTTGATGTCAAAATTAGGGTTTTTGCCCAAGTTCAGATTTTCTCGTTGTGCTTATTTACGTCGTGCTTCTGACTTAATATGTTTCCAAAATAATATTTTATTAATATGACGTTCTTCCAAAAACGTCATGCTTCCAAAAACGTCATGCTTCTAAAACATTTTTCGTCGATCAGAACTCCCAAATTGCCCACGATTCGACCACCAAACATAGATGCTCGACCAACTATTTTTCTACGAATCATGTTAAGTTTTTTTGTGATCAAAACTTAACATACCTCGAGATACTTGGATTCCAAAAACATTGGCTGAATTCTGACTTATCAACGTCGACCATTTAGTCCCTTCGGGAGGGTTACCACAGTACACTACGATAGTGAATAGCCCAATAAGTTATACGAAAAAGCTTCATAACACCGCAAGATATGATGGCCAAACATTACAACACTTCATTCTTACCAATCTTCTAGATGTGGAGATGTCGGTTGATGATGACTTGGAAACATCTAGATAGAAGCGAGACAAATTGAACAAATCTCGATCAAACCTGTAGGGAAGAAGATAAGGAGTAGATACAAACTTTCCAGGATTCCACCCCACTCGAAGAACAAGGGAGTCAAAAAATTGAACAGAGAAAGCTTCAAAGCGGCCTTGAAGAACACATGCAAACTCAGATACTTTGTCAAGGGGCTAAATCGACCCAATTCAATAGGGATGAATAAAAAACCCAAGTCAAAAAGATTAAGACATGCAAACCGATTAATGATGCACGAATTTTCGTCTCAGGTTCAAAAACCATATTAAATCTACTGCAAGTGCACAACAAACGAAGTACTATTTTAGGGGTTTAATCCACATAAGACCAATGGTTACACTATGGTTCTTCGAGAGTGAAATAGAGCTATGAAAAAGCGATTTGTTTGAATATTTATGTACGTAAAGCAAATAAATATGGGGTGAATATGATGTAAACTCAGAGAGATAAAGTGCTAGGACTAGGGTGATGATATTGGGAATCTAATGATCATGAACCAAGCATTTATTCAAGTAACTAAGCAAACCCTGTCTCAACCTCAAATAACAAAGAAAGATTAACCACTTTCAT
Organism: Moricandia arvensis; assembly: GCA_905132765.1. Classification (NCBI taxonomy): domain Eukaryota; kingdom Viridiplantae; phylum Streptophyta; class Magnoliopsida; order Brassicales; family Brassicaceae; genus Moricandia; species Moricandia arvensis. The sequence continues at coordinate 9,138 of CAJHQP010000643.1, read as the reverse complement.
GGCATAAATCCATTTCTCAAGTAGACCTAATATCTAAACTTTCATTTGAATTAGAGAATGAAGGTAAGCATTATGATCAGATTTGATATGCTAGCTATTTTCCTTAATATCTACTTTCAGTAGTTAGGAAAAATTGCCCATCTATATTCTTTTTAGAAACCTAAAACACTTTTGGTGAATAGATTCAACCTAAAATCAGAGACAAAGTTGTCAATTATCCTTAGAATTAAATCAACTACAGATGGAGACATCAAAATATAAATCCTTATTTGTGTGTTAACCCATAAATCTACAATCTCTTATCATCCTAAACCTAACAATCGACTACTCAGCATAGAGAACACAGAGATAAGAGATGACAAAAACATGATAATAGATTTTAGAAATAATGTAATAGGATTTAGGATTCTTCTCAAGAGTATAAAAAGATCATTCTCCCTCAACAAGATTACAAGCTTTCTTTCCTCTCAAACTCTGTGAAAAGCAACGTAGTCTTCTAAAACAATAAAAAGATATATTGCAGATCTCTAGCGGCTCCAGGAGGAAAAATGGGATCCCTTGATAAAATACCAAATTATTGTAAACTTCCTCTAAAATTTCAATCTTCGAGTGGCTGCTCCATTCTAAAATCTCCAAATTTCACTGTCTTATGCATGCTTACCTCTAAGTGGTTCCTCTTCCATCCAATGCAATTTCAAACATGTAATTACTTAAAAAGGACTAGATAAGAACTCGAAAACACTTTAGGAAACATTGTAAAAATGTGCAAAACACAATACATCAATTCCTCCAGACTTAGATCCTTGTTTTTCCCCAAACAATGTCTAGTACCTAAATATATAAGAAAGGTTTGAAAACGCGGAAATTCTCAAATTCTCAGCAACCATACTTCAACCACGAATCTCATACCTATACAAACAAAAAAACAAAAAACACACCCTTACCGAAACCTCACTGACCACTTTTCAAACAAGTTTCATACATTTTATTCCCAAACATGCAAAAGCCACACTTTCTAAAGAAAAAACTCTTTTATATTCAATTAAGAGTAACATGAGCTTCTCATCATAGGTATATTCAGGTAGACGGCGCTATGTATAAAACAGTCTGTTTGGAGGGTGGAGTTAGAAGTGTTTATGTGTTTACCTTTTTGATGTAGAGGATGCAGAATATCACAAAAAATTGCAAGAGGGAATAGACTCATTGATATCCATAGCCCCTACTCGTTTTGCTTCCTCTTTTTCTTCAACTCTCAAACTCCGAACCCACTCTTTTTTGTTCATCCACCCAGGGACACTATTGCTTTGTTTCTTCTTCTTCTTCTCCATCGTTTTTATCGTCTGGTTTATACCTTTTTCTATTTTTATGATGAAAATGATGTGACTAATAAGATAGTAATACTCATCATTTATATGCCCATGGTGGTTCTGGTTTTACCATTTTCTGATTCTACACTCTCCTTTATGTTGAATGGTTGTGGAGCAGTCAATCAGTTTGGACAACCTGCTCTCCTCTCTGTTGATTAGCATGAACGAGTGAGAGACTGCGTCGATCTTTCCTCTCCAGACCTTTTGCACATATGACACTAAAACAGAATGCCATGAAGGTGAAATAATGGTTAAAGTTCAAGGTGGGTGCTAACTAAAATGATCCAGCCACTCAAGATCAGCAAGGTGGGTAAAAGAATAAGAAGTCCTGAGTGTAATATCTTACCCTGATCTAATGCCATAACAAGAAACATTGCAGTGAAGGTTAGGTTCAAGCAAAGTGGAGTTTAGTCTTTCCAGTGTAACCTCGACAAGCTAAAATTTTCCGGAGGAAAATGAGATCCAAAGTCAGGATGTTCAGATTGTGTGTTCGCTCCTAGTCCATTGATGATGGTCTCTGAATAAGCTTTTCACCTGAGAACTATAAGCACCACTCGGTATTGAGCTGATAATCACAAACTAGGTCATCATTCCAATGGCAAAATAAAAGAACTCAAATTAAGGCTGCAAAAGAAAAAGAAAGAAATTATATGCGTGCTAGACACACAAGACCTTCTCATGATCTTACATTACAACTATCCCTAAGTGTGAAAAACTAATATCAACATAGAAGTTGTAAGCAGACTTTTTTTCTGGTAAAACTGCGGTACTTATACCTGAGTGAAAATGACGCAGGTGATCAAAACGATAGGTGGTATCTCCAACGTTAGATCTTTTCCTAGAGTGGACCGCTCCTTAAGAGGGCATGGTGCACATTTTGCAACCCTCTCCATAATTTTTGAAGTATCTCGCGTTTTTCTAAGATTTTGGACCTTGAAGCTATAAAACAAACTAAACAAAAAATAAGCATAAAATAATATCCTTAATCATATTTACAGCTTACTAGTGGTTTGCCTCCCAAGCACTTGTTTAAGTCAGTAGCTTGTTACTTTGTGATACGCTCAGTCAGAGGCTCGAGACGATGATGGGTAGTTTTGCCAAAACAAGCTCACAATAGCACTATCAGCATTTTAAAACTCTGAGTGTAGAAATCCTAACCCTTAACAACAGTTTCTCACAATTTTTCTCCTTCAAGTCATGTGTGAGAAACAATTAGCTCTAAAATTTAGAGAGAGAGGTTTAGATTGGTACCTTTGCACTTAAACCTCATTGACTCAATGGATTCTCATTCGCACGATTAGACAGTAATCAGGTCATTGTAGGATCTAATTTGTAACCTCTCTCTTCTGTCTGATTCATTGTCGAACTTTGACGAAGCCTATTTCCGTGAGAAGCGACCCGCCGAACCGTCCTAGACATAGTCAACTCGAATAATCCCTGAAGCCAACAATCAAACTCGAAGAATTTAGGACAAAAAGTAGATCGACCAACACCAGGTTCAGAACCGTTACATGCACGCGCGATGCTTAGACGATTTCTTGCATCGCTAGTTCCCAAGATCACGACATAACTTACTCTGCAACTTTCTAGACCCATTGTTCATCACTAACTCATCCCGCATAAACTGAAGGCCTAAAGGGCTGACATCAACCTTCGCTTTACCAATAGTTAACGGTTCTGTTAGACTGAGCCCTAAGCTTTTAAACCGTACCAATACCTAACGTTGCTGTTAGAGCATACTTGTCAATTATCAACATTCATAATGCCGCATATAAAACAAACTTTATTCATATTTCAAAGAATATCAATTACATGAAATAATTCAAAGACTAGACCCAGCCTAATTCCAAATCGAGGCAACTCAAAAAAATACAAAAATACCATTACAAAGGCATTGATATATCGGTGATCCTAACGTCCAGCTCCAAGCCTACCCCAATCACCATAAAAATCATTCAACAGCATAACATGTCAACATCAGGTCTAACCTAACCAAGCTAGACCACCAAGCCCTAATCTGGTACTGGCCCGAAAATTTAGATCTAAGTTGGAAACCTGCAATGAAATTGATCAACAATCAATCGCCCATCATGAATACAATAATTAAAAAGATCCTAACTAAAACACGACGCTAGTTAAACTCGTAACACCATATTTGGATCATAACACCACTCTAGGTTCACATCCCTTACGTAACACGACGCAGCGTCTAATGATGGGTCGATGTGACTGGTTAGTTTCCTTATCATCCTCGGAAATTCCTATCTTATTATCAAAAAGGACTAGAAAAAGGAATGTTCAAAGGATCGCGGCCAACAAACCTTTGGGGTTACCGCGCGACAGCGCCCACGAGTAGCCTTCGCAGTCACTTCTAAAGAATGGTGCACCGTCGTGTGAACACTCAGCCAGTAGGCCAGATGACCCGCGTTCCGTGCGTGAGTCTTTCTGATCTGAGGGGAATAAGGGTTCCTTGAACAGTGTTGGGGGGTTACAAGGGTGCGCAGGAAGGACATAATTTCACCCTTAAAAAAATGAGGCCTAGCATGCGGGTTTCACAGCAGTTCCGAGCATCACGTCACGTCAACACACTACCCCTAGGAAAGAGACGCTAAGGACAAGCAACTCGCGGTTAACATAATCCGAAGACGGTACATCGTAAGATTCACGACGACTTAAGCCCGGAGTAGCCGTTAATGGTCTAACAGACTAACCAGTTACTCAAATCCTGGTAACAAACCCGTGCGCGTGGGATCCAAGCTTAGCCCGCTTGTACAACGTGGATGAATGGGTGAATAGTTGCGATCTAAGATTTAGGTTTTTCGAGAGACCGGTTCTTGGATTCGATCAATAGTTTACTTGCGTTAGGCTTCTTGAGACCCAACTCCTGTTTGATTGAATTGAAGTCAAATCAAAGAACAAAGGTTAAGCACAAAAGCCTTTATTTAAAATAAAACGGTGGCCGCATAAGAAGCTATAGAAAAGCTTAATATAAGAGTTTCTTAAGACACGAAGGCCGTGCTAATAGAAAGGAATATATGTTAGCTTTAATTTGTTCCTAATTTAGAGTAAGCATAAGAAAAAGTAAAACTGTATTAATTTCAAGAGAACTTCCAGCTCCAAGGATCAAGTTGCGCCATTGAAGGAGTGTCCTGCATCAGTCCCTCGGGGTGCTGAGGATTCGACCGACGAATCAGCAAGTCCGCCGGAAGAGAATGGATAGAGTCCTTCCTTCTGCATGGAAAACATTCAAAGTAGAAATGTCAGGGAGAAGCTGCAAACAGCGGGATATGCATTGTGATTGATCGTTCCACAATTTCAAAAGGCGCCTTATCTCTTTGGCGCGAGTTGTATTGTAGAAGTGAGACGGCATACGATCGCGATTAAAAGCACAGCCACACGTAAGTTCCATATAAGAGCGAGACGGGCGACGGATGAATATCAGCTGCAGCTTGTGTAACGGAGGACTTTGCTGCAGTCGAGTTTGCAGTGTCTTCTGGAGGACATGCCATGTTGCGCAACAAAGGTTGATGCATTCCAGTGTATTCGCGGTGGGACGATCGAAGGAGAGACAGAATCTGATGAGGCCCTGGTATAATACGCATAAAGACTTGAAAGGACGTAGGAAACCCGTGCTGCGAGTTGTACAACGGATGAGTTATGGAAAAAAACTCAGCTTGGGGAAAGACGTTGATCCCAGGTTTTGATTGCATCGCCGACAAACGATTGCAAAAAGATTCCCAGAGTGAACGATTAACAGATTCTGTGTGACCATCTATCTGGGGATAATAAGAAGGAACTCGGTATCCAAACTGAGTAGTTAAGCAACTCCAGTAGGAACGCGCAGAAAATGAGCTGAAAAGAGTGCTGGAAGTCCCTGATCGAGGATGTACTATCGAAGAAGCAAGCGCATGTAAACATAGTATCTCACGGGAAAAATAGATGCCTTACCGGACAGGCATCCGTGTCTCTTGCAAGGTATTAAAATATACCATTGTAGAGAAAGTGAAATCGACTACCACAAAGATGGAATCGGAAACCTCGCGTGTGTACACGGTGAGACAAGTCGAAGTCCATGCTGGAGATCGGTGCCAGTGTGGTTTGAAGTGGGTAAAGGAGAGATAGAGTCCCACAGTGTGGGGATGCTGTGAAAACCCTGTAGCGTCGCGTGGACAAGTGGACGTACCTTCCACGGAACGAGGCAGATATGCTTTGTCGCGGAGGGAGAAGGCCAAAAATAAGAACGCATAACCAAACTCAAGTTGTCGGATCCACCGCACGATGCCCTTCTTATGTGAATTTCCGAGATAAGTGGAGGGAGCGTAAGACTTCCTGCCAGGTACACAAAGTCTATGTGCCACGAAAGAGAGAAAAGCCCTCGGTTGGTAGTGTGTGTAATCGATGGACAGAAGAGCGTTTGAGTGGCAGCAGTTGAAAAACTGGGGTCCAAGATAAGGAACTCACTCTACATAAGCGGGGCGGAGGGCCGATTTGAAAGGAAGAGAGGACACGACTGCTGTGGTTACACGGGGGTAAGGGAGAAGTGCCCGGTCGGGCGGGCGCTGGAGGGGGTGGCATCTGCAACGGACGAGTTAGAGAGTGCTGATGCTGTATGTTTGATTACAAATGTTAGAACTGTGAAGATATGCCCGAATGCGCACGAGAGGCATGACGAGAGAGGGGAGGCACTTTTGTTCTGGGTGTAGATGGTTTGAGAGATCCGGGAGTGGATCTGTGCGATAAGACAAAGTTCCCGTGTGTGAGATAAATGAATGCCGCCAATGTTTGCATGGCCTGGAGCAGAGGATAGCAGTGAGAATTCGGGAATTATTCATGAGGAGTGCCTATATCGGAGGAAACAGGCTTGCACAGCAGAGCTTGTGTCACTAAAGAAGGCATCGTGCGGGGACGAGACATTGCTTAACAGGCGGGAGCAGCCGGAATACGCCGTCTGAAGCATCGCGGAAGTGGAGCTGCAAGAGGCTGAGTTGAGGAAGCCGGGGCGAGGGAGGCAAGTATAGGCGGAACTCACATATGCTTGTTAATGCTGGAAAACGGGCCGAAGATGCAGCTGGGTGTCCTAAGAGGAAGGTGTATTTTGAGCGGAATAGCGAATCTGTTATCGGCCGACTGTGAGGCGACTGAACTGCGAAAACAAACCGGCGGGGGGGGGGGTTGGGTGGGGGTGGGTTAGAGCGGTGTAGACGAGAGCAAGGACATGAAAGCTCTGAATTCAGAGATAGTTGTCGCTGTGCCATGTCTGAAGTCACGGATGGACCTTTGAGGAGGGGGTCAACAGCGTAGAGACCGCGAGAAGACACAATGTAACCAAGAAATGAATCTGGGGAGCCGAATTCACATTCTTAAGTGTTGCGTGAATGGCGTGATGCTTGGTCGCGGGGGGAGTAACAAAAAAAGAACCTCGACGCAAGTGCTGGAGGATGGTCATCGACGTGAGTCGTTGCTGAAAGGAGTGCAGGTATATCGTCGTAAAGGAGAGCACAAACAAGATGTGTACGCGTGGATGAAGAGGACGGAGAGGTTTCATCATGACTCTCGAGTGAGGTACTGGGCGCATTAGGATAATCCGGGGAGATGCGGGGGGGGGGATGACCATCCATTTTAAACATCCTTCCACGAGTTTTGATGGGGTTTTTCCACTGCATCTCCGCCGGGGGAGCCGAATTCGAATCTGGTGATATTTGCCACGTGCGAAGATCAAGCTTGAGAGAGAGTAGGAGCGTTACCGAATGGGTCTTGGTCGAGAGGGAATCATCGAGAGCGTGTGATAGAAATGCGGGGGTATCTGATTGTAGTGGGTTTGATTGAATAGCGGTGACGTGTCGAACGGCACAGTACGCGCGAAGAACCAGTCGTTTCTTGGGGGAGTGTAAGCAAAGGGTGGGACAGTACAGTGCTGAAGGCTCTCACGCAAAGAGATTCGCTGGTGCAGCAGATATTCGTACGTTGACGTGGGTCTCAACTCTGGTCGTGGTGTCGACGGGGCTCATACGGGGTAATGAGAACGTTTGCAAGCGGCGAGCGGTGCTGGCGGGATGGAGATCAGAGTACGAGTGTTGAAGGTGGCGGGAAGCGAGGGAGGTAGAGTGAGCTGTAGTTCGCTTGGAAGACATCAGCCGAACTCGATAAGACAGGGGGCCGGTGACGGTGAAGGAACCTCATGGGGTCGCGTCGGAGACGTTGTGAGGTGTTGATGCCAATGCTAAAGAGTAGAGAGTGCGATCGTGTGGTGTGGTGGCGTTGGCGTAATTCTTCGTTGAAGGTGATTTCTGCGAGAAGAAAGAAAGCCGGGGTAGGAAGATGCTTTGTTGCGTCGGGGATCAGAATCTGTGTGATCAGTTGCTTGAGGGATTGAAGAGGGCGGTCATTGACCGAAACGTGTAGGTGTTGAGGAGACCGCATCAGTATTTGACTCGTCGATCAAATTGCCCATGTCTCCCGGAGCCAAGAAGTGACAAGCAGTCCATTTGGACAGATGACAATAATTTGGTCTTTGTAGGAGTTTCGCCCACGAGAACTGAACTAGGTACGACGGGGGGGGGGGGGGTGGTGACAATGTCAGGCTCGTTCCTTGGGGCACCAACCAGCTTGGTATTGGCGGAGAGGATGAGGTTTGCGTGATTTCGCAGGTTGAGTTTGCGACTGCTGATTCTGCTATTACGTTGTTCCTACTCCCTGAGTCTATGATGAATTACAAACTTTTGCCGTTGTATAGGGGTACACCGTCGAGGAGAATAGTGTGTTTGCGGTGTGGAGTTGGTCAGTCGGGTAGCTTTGGTTGAAAGCAGTACGTGCGCGAGTAAGAGTAGAAGGTACCGGTTCATCAGCTTCGAAGTTGTGTCGGGTTGGTTCAGTCGTTGTGCGTCCTCAGTTCGTCAATAAAGCCAGTTGTCCACATCGGCGACCGAGTGTGCAGTCAAGTATTGGCCAGGGACCGATTCAGGTGAGGGCAAGAGGAGTTGACGGGATGCGCAGAGTTCTCCGCAAGAGAACAGAGCGTACCCACGCCGAGTCGTTGTGGTTTAGCTGGGGGATCGAGCGTAGAGATAATTGTGTGGGGAGTTTGTTCGGTTGTTGTGTCGTGTCAAGAGCCGGTGAGTGTGGTTGGTTAACATTGGTGGTTAAGCGCAAAGAACCCCAAGCGGTGGAGTGCGTGCCGCGGGGGGGGGGGGTGGGTTCTGAGCTGCAACTGTTAAAGATTGTGGTTGAGCCTCCGACAAGTTTAGAGGTCGAACAGAAGGTTAACGGTGAATTGGTGTTGGCGAGACCGGACGGATAAGAGCGCTCATCGACAAGGCGTTGATGTTATGTATCTCGAAGCTCGACGGGTCGAGTGAAATCGATCTTGAGAATTCGGGTGTGCATATTGCATCAGACGGATCACTCCTTGTGCAGTGTCTGGAACTTTGAAGACATCGAACGTGTTCATAAGGTAGGGCAAAAATGTTTTTTTGCGATGCTCGCGCTGTGTTAGAAGTGAGCCATGAGCGTGAGGCTTAGTTGTTGCGCCGAGGAGTCGACCGCTGGCTGGGGTGGTCTTTGTTTGCGGAGCGAGCGGCGAGGCCGGGCGAGCGTCGGGGCTGCGGAATAAGCGGAGTGGCGATCAAAGGCACAGCAGACGGTGCATTGGAATGCTTTTAAACTCAAGAATCTCCGGCTACCGTGAGAACGCGGAATCTAAACGCTTCTGCTAGCGTGTGTCCGTTCGACACCAAGGGATTTCATGTTAGAAGCGATTTTTTCCACGATGAAT